>CM038676.1:111746413-111753913 GCA_021605205.1 Aegilops longissima
AACCAATCCCCTTGTTACCATGGCCCCGGGACGTAGTAGTTATTTTGCTATGCTCGTAGACGGGATTTGGGATGAGTGAAATTCATAAGTAAGATGTGAGAGTCAATGATGATGATGATGACCCCATGGACTACAATGATCAAGATGGATTTGGAAAATCACTCTTTGGGTGGAGGATTTGTTGACGGGCACCTGGAGCACCCAGTGGTTGGCGGGATGCATGGAGAAGCGCCATGACATCTTGCGGAAAGCTTCACCCAGCCACGAAGAGAAGGATGGATGCCCCATGACCGAAGCTTACAATGCAGCCGCAAGCCATTATGGGCTCTGGCTGGGTTGACCCTTGTAGTGAAGTGGCTGGGCGGTACTACGAGAAGTAGACGAACGGTAGGGTTGGATGGGTACCGCAAAGGCCGAAGAACTCTTTGGAAGACCTGTTTATTCGTCCGTCTTCAAACACCATGAAGTGCGAAGACTTTAAAGGAGGGAATGATTCTTGCGGGAAAGTCGCAAACCTCTGCAGAGTGTTATAACCTAATCGATTAGCCGTGTCCCGATTACGGACATTTGAGCATCTGGACCTTGGAAGTATTCGGATATCTCAACACTTAACTCTAATGAATTAATTTGATGGGTTTATGACTTAATAATAATTTGGGAACGAGATATTGGTTGGCGGAACCATCTCAATAACTACCAACAATTTGTAGTAATTTGCAAATAAGTCCACCGTAGTAGGATAAAATTGGCTTTACGCAAAATGATGAAACTTAGAGCTCCACAGACCAAATATGCATATAGAGTTAGTAACTTTATTATTGTTGTTCTTCTTAACTTGCCACTTATTCCAAAAGCTGACCTACATGGCTGCAACGTATTATGTTGCGAGATATATTCGATCGGGAGTGAGGCTACGCTCCGCGCTTAGCGATTGCCCTTTGAGTCGGATGGACTCGCTTACCTTCGACGCTTCCGCAGCATTTTAGTTTATTTTCTCATGAGTTGGCCTTGAGCGAATTTATCCCTTGTAATAAAGACTCTATATGAGAATCGTTTAATGATATTCAGGTGTGATTGAACTTTGATTACTTTATCGATGTACTTGTGAGTACCAAAGATGATCTTGGGATGGTATGCATACGTAGATTTGACCGATTTTGGGTCGGTCGCTCTGAGAGATGGTATCGAGCACACGCCGACCGTGAGGATCGTAACCCCTAGGATCGGAAAGCCATAAGCGAGACCATTTACTTTGAATCCTCTTTCATTCTATAATTCTTCCCCGATCCATTCGACTCTTCTCTCCTTTGCAACATTCTAGATGGCCGTCGAGTTCACCCCAGTTTGCTACGGAGTTCGCCACCCGATGAGACGATGCCCTTTGGAAGAAAGCTGGTCCAGATGGTGAAGCTGCTGAAGATTGCTCGCCCTCGATCACTGGAAACCCACTAATGCACTTCCGACGGACTCCGCTCTGGATTGAGGTGCATATCCTGGGAGGACCTTTGGAGGACGACGGAGCCTATCAACTTTGAGTTCACCGAGTTCAACTGGATCATCGGAAGGGACGTGGCGATCTACCGAGCACTTGGACATCTCCGAGAGGAGTACAGACCGAGCTCGATCACTCGACCTCGCCATGGTTTCTCGCAGGCAAGGAATGGAGATATCATCCGTACCATCGAGGACGATTCCACTCTCTTACATTCAGACTTGGAGTGTCTTCTCGAAACGGAGATTCAGGCTCGCCAGAACTCAAGACACACCGAAGCTTTTGTTCCGCGAATGAATCGGAGGAGAAGGCACGCGCAGACTTCCTTGGCCATGAGGAAGAAATCACGACTTCATGGAGATTGTCGACGACCAAGATGAAGCTTGCCGCGATTGAGGAAAAGATGGACTTGGGAGAGGACCTTTACCCGAGTGGAGATGAAGCACCCCTCGTGAGCAATGATCAGGATTTCGAGGGGAGTACCACCAAGGAAACCCCAAGAGGAGGCGCCACTGATGCAGACTTTTTAGTCGACCACCATGTTATCTTTTATTTCCTTTCGTCGATCAGTTAGGCCGATGTTTTCCTTCGTTTAGTCATGAGCTTTGTAATCGATTTTGAACCATGTTTGAGTGGAATGAATAAATGTTTGGTGTGTTATGATTGTGCATTCATATGGGTAGTGTTATTTCTCATAGACCCTTGTTCTATTCTAAATTTTCTCATCCACTCCAAAACACCAGATGCCTCCGAGACGTGACAATCGGTTTCCGCGGAGCTCACCCAGCTGCTCCAGCAGCGAGAATGCATCGATGCAGCTCGATTCAGAATCGTAACAACCCGCCAACAATCCACCGCCACCACCACCACCCACTGTGGACAACTTGACTCGATTTACGAGGTTGAATCCGCCAGTGTTCTCTAGTAGCACCGAGCCGATTGTGGTGACGGTAGCTCCATAAGATTGGAAGAGAGCTAGTCACCGTTGGATGCACCGATGTTGAAAAGGTGCGCTTTGCCGCATCAACTGGATGGACCTGCAGCTTCTTGGTGGGAGAATTATACCGCCACTTTTCCTTTGGGTGGCATCACTTGGGATCAATTCCAGCAGGGCCTTCAGACCGCTCATGTCTCATCTGGAGCCATGAGTCTAAGAAGCGTGAGTTCGAAACTTGCGCCAGGGAAACCGTACTGTGGCACAGTACGTGGAGGAATTCAGCAAACTTGCTCGCTATGCCCCTGATGATGTGGCCACTGATGCCGCCAAGCAGGAGAAGTTCCTTGAGGGACTAAATGATGAATTGAGCATGCAGCTTATTGTGGCTACTTTCAACAACTACCGGAGCTGGTAGACAAGGCCACGATTCGGAAGGCAAGCAGCAGCAGATAGAGAGCCGCAAGAGGAAGTACAGCCGGGGAAGCACAATTCAGAGCTCAACGAAGCCCCGCTATGCACCGTACTCGGAGGGCACATCCATCACAACCATGGAGGTCATAACCATGGTGGAAATGGAAATAACCGCAGCCAGACAACAAGTCAGGCCATGGCAATGGCAATGGCGAGTGGTAATGGAAATCAGCACCGTTCGCCCGGCTCAAGGATCTGAGCCACATCACCGCTTCAAGTGCCGAAGACAGGGCACTCGCCCCGACCGCCGGAGGCCAGCGGAGGAACGGAATGGCAATGGAGGCTCAAAGAAGCCCAATCCTTCCCTCGTGCTCAAGTGAATCACATCGACGTGGAGAACGCCTATGATCAGCCGAACAATCGTGGTTGGTAAGTTTTATTGAATTCACGCTCAGTTTTGGTTCTGTTTGATTACGTGCAACGATTCATTCATATCAAGGGTAGTTGTGGATAAGTACGGATTACGACTAGAACCCTTAGAAGCCCCTCCGCGTCGGCCCGCGAGAGGAGAATTGATGGCGAGTTTAAGTTGTCCTGCAAACCTCAACATCGGGAACCACAAATTTCCGTGGAACTCATAGTGTTGGAAACTCAGACCTTGGATGTAATCCTAGGCATGGATTGGTTGTCAAAGTATGAAGGAACATTGATCGTGCAAGAAGTCTATTCTGCTCACCACCCCGGAGCGTAAGAGGATCAAGTATGTAGCCCGCACAGCCAGATGAAGAATCAGTGCATTCCCTCACGGAGTTGTTCAGAGGAAGTGCCAGAGTGCAAGAATTTCCCGATGTGTTCCGGAGGAATTACCAGAATGCCACCGACGGAGACATTGAGTTTCGATTGAGTTATTGCCCAAGCACAGCCCCAATATCCAAGAGACCTTATCGGATGCCACCGAATGAGTTGAAAGAGATCAAGGAGCAAATAAATGAGTTATTGGAGAAAGGATATATTCGTCCAAGCTCATCACCTTGGGGAGCCCAGTTCTTTTGGTAGAGAAGAAGGATGGAAGCTTGAGGATGGTTGTGGATTACCGTGCATTGAACGAAGTAACCATCAAGAACAAGTACCCTCGCCCATGATCAATGACTTGTTTGATCAGCTTGTTGGAGCCAAGGTATTCTCTAAGATCGATCTTGATCGGGTACCATCGATTGAAAATTCGTGAAAAGGATATACCCAAAACAGCATTCACCACGTGTATGGTTTATACGAGTATACCGTCATGTCATTTGATTGACTAATGCTCCTGCATACTTCATGAATTTGATGAACAAGGTGTTCATGGAGTATTTGGACAAGTTTGTCGTGGTGTTCATCGATGACATATTGATATTCTCCAAGAGCGAGGAAGAGCATAAGGAACATTTATGCCTAGTTCGAGAAACTTGAGAACATCACCGTATGCCAAATTCAGCAAATGTGAATTTTGGTTGAAGGAAGTTGGATTCCTCGGACATGTTATTTCAGGAGAAGGAATAGCAGCTTGATCCCGCCAAGGTTGAATCATCATCGATTGGCGGTCACCCACCTCGACCAAGGAGATCCGCAGTTTTCTCGGACTTGCAGGATACTATCGGAGGTTCATTGAGAACTTCTCAAGATTGCCAAACCCATGACTGAGCTGTTGAAGAAGGAAGCCAAGTATGTTTGGACCGAGGAATGTGAAGCCAGTTTTGAGGAGTTGAAGAAACGGTTGGTGACAGCTCGGTATTGATATTGCGGACATACATAAGGAATACCAGGTCTATTAGACGCTTCTCGTCAAGGACTCGGAGGAGTATTGATGCAGAAGGTAAGGTTGTAGCGTATGCCTCCGGACAGCTACGGCCTCATGAGATGAATTATGCCACGCATGATTTGGAGTTAGCAGCTGTAGTGCATGCACTCAAGACTTGGAGACATTTCCTCATTGGAAATCGTTGTGATGTCTATACGGATCACAAGAGTCTGAAGTATATTTTCACGCAGAAGAAATTAAACCTCAGGCAGAGGAGATGGCTAGAGTTGATAAAGGACTACGACATGAGATTGCATTACCACCCTGGTAAGGCCAATGTTGTAGCAGATGCTTTGAGCCGTAAGAGTTATGTGAACACTCTTACGCAGGAGGATTACCCGTGAGTTGGTCGATGACCTCGAGAGATCTCCGATCGGAGATAGTTCGAAAGGATTTATTGCAACCTTGGAAGTTCAGTCCACCTTGACCGAAAGGATTCGTGAAGCCCAGAAGTCGGACAAGGAAATCGATGAGATTAAGCAAAAGATGGAGGATGGAAAAGCCAAAGGATTCCGAAAGGATGAACATGGAACTATATGGTTTGAGGATCGTATCTATGTGCCCAATGATCCCGAGCTCGGAAGCTAATTCTTCAGAGGCTCATGATTCACCGTACTCAATTCACCCCGCAACACCAAGATGTACCTAGATTTGAAGCAAAGTTTCGGTGGACCGGTATGAAGAAGGACATTGCCGAGTGCGTGGCAGTGTCGATGTTTGCCAACGTAAAGGCGAACATCGAAGCCAGCAGGTTACTTCAACCTTTGCCGATTCCCGATTGGAAATGGGAGAAACTTGGTATGGATTTCATCACAAGATTACCCAGACCCGTTCAGTTATGATTCTATCTGGGTAGTAGTTGATCGTTTGACTAAGGTAGCTCACTTCATTCCGTGAAGACTACCTATACCAGTGCCAAGTTGGCCAAGATATACATGACCAGGATCGTATGTCTGCATGGAGTTCCGAGGAAAATCGTGTCGATAGAGGAACGCAGTTTACCTCAAAGTTTTGGAAGCAATTGCATGAAACTTTGGGTACGAGATGGAATTCAAGACAACCTTTCATCCGCAGATGATGGATGACCGAGAGAGTAAATCAGATTCTGGAGGACATGTTGAGAGCTTGTGTGCTAGATTATGGGTCTAGCTGGGATGATAATTTGCCCTACGCCGAGTTCTCGTACAACAACAGTTATCAATCCAGTTTGAAGATGGCCCCTTTCGAAGCTCTATACGGAAGGAGGTGTAGAACACCATTGCTGTGGGATAGCGTTGGAGATCGATCACTTTTCGGTTCCGATCTTATCAAGGATTCCGAAGAAAAAGTCAAGCTGATTCGAGACCGGCTCAAGATAGCACGATTCTGACGTAAGAGTTATGCCGACGATGAAGCAAGGAGGTGACTTACGAAGTGGGAGACCGAGCATATCTTCGTGTATCTCCACTTCGTGGAATCAAGAGGTTTGGAGTCAAGGGAAAGCTAGCACCCCGATTCATTGGCCCCTACAAAATCCTCGAACGTCGTGGAGAAGTTGCATACAAACTGGAATTGCCGGAAGGATTGTCCGGAGTTCATGATGTCTTTCACGTTTCTCAGTTGAAGAAGTGCCATGCGAGACATGGCCGATGTTCCGTTGAGAGACACAAAGTGCCCTAGAGGCCATACAGCTTGACAGCGGATTTGACTTACAAGGAGAAACCCGTCAAAATTCTCGAGACTGCAAGCGAGTCACCCGCAGCAAGGTCATCAAATTTTGCAAGGTGCTGTGGAGTCACCACACCGAGGAAGAAGCCACACAACGCCAAGAAGACCTTCGTCGAGACCATCCGCACCTATTTGTTAGCCAACCCGAATCTCGAGGGCTAGATTCATCTTAAGGTGGTAGGTTTGTAACATCCCAAATTTTCCTATTTGGAATGTTTTACAATTATAGATAAGCATCCTATGCATCCTATTTGAATTTGAATACCATTTGAAGTTCAGAGAGTTTTGAATTTGAAATTTGAATTCCAAACTTTGGCATGTGGGAAACCATTCAAAAACCAAGCCTGATAAATACTTGATCAAAAGTATGAGAGGAGCAAACATGACACTCCAAAAATATCAGAGGAAACAATGCCAAAAGAATTGGATTCAAATTTGAAATTTTATTTGAATTTGAAAAAAATGGATTTTCATAAAGTTTGGATTTTGGCTTTGGAAAAATGTTCAAATGAAAGGGAATTTTCCCCTGATCATTTTGGTATATATATACCCTATATAAAATATTTATAGTTTAGGTTTTATTTTTGGTTTTGTTTTTATTAAAAAAATAAAGGAAAAACTTTCGGGCGCCAGCCAGGCCACCCAGGCCCAGCCAGCGCCACCTAACCCCTCGGCCACCCCACAAGACCAGGCCCACCACACGCCCACTAGGCCACAGCCAGCCAGTGACCGACAGCCGCGCTTCCCCTCCTCGAATCCCTAGGATCCGGTCGACCGCCCAACCTCCCCTCTCTCCCTCACGACCCGTGGCCCCACCCGTCTTCTTCCCCTCGCCCACGTTTGAACCTCATGGAGATCCGCTGGATCCCGAAGATCCGGATCTCCAATCACCCCGATGCCCTTCCGCCCCCACCGAGGCCCCGCTATATAAGCCAAGTCCCCCGCACCCCATTCCCCCCTTAGCCACGCCGGAGCCCCACTCCCTCTCTCTCCCGAAGCACGCCGGAGCACCGAGCTCACTTCCGCCGCCAAAACCCTCGCCGTCGCCGCCCTGGTGCCCCCGACCCTCCCCAACCCCACCGAACCCTTCCCCGTGCTCGTGCAAGACCTCCC
>CM038676.1:111758913-111955305 GCA_021605205.1 Aegilops longissima
TGTTGTTGTTGTTGTTGTTGTTGTTGTTGTTGTTGTTGTTGTTGTTGTTGTTGTTGTTGTTGTTGTTGTTGTTGTTGTTGTTGTTGTTGACATCGTCTTGGCGAGGACGCTTCTTGCCGCGGAACGTTGGCTTTGTTGGGGAACGTAGTAATTCAAAAAAAATCATAAGATGACGCAAGATCTATCTAGGAGAAGCATAGAATGTGTCCACGTAGCCTCGTAGATCGAAAGCAGAAGCGTTTAGTAACGCGGTTGGTGTAGTCGAACGTCTTCGCGATCCAACCGATCCAAGCACCGAACGTACGGCACCTCCGCGTTCAGCACACGTTCAACTCGATGACGTCCCTCGAGCTCTTGATCCAGTTGAGGCCGAGGAAGAGTTCCGTAAGCACGACGGTGTGGCGACGTGATGATGAAGTTACCGGCACAGGGCTTCGCTTAAGCACTACGACGATATGACCGAGGTGTGTAACTATGGAGGGGGGCACCACACACGGCTAAGAGAAACTTTGGTGTGTCTTTGGGGTGCCCCCCTCCCACGTATATAAAGGAGGGGGGAAGAGGAGGCCGGCCCTAGACGGGGTGCTGTAGGATCGAAAGTATGTCTAGAGGGGGGGGGTGATTAGACTACTTGACCAAATAAAAGTCTATCCTCTTACCAATTTTAAGTCTTCGTAGATTTTAGCAACTTAGCACAAGTCAAGCAATCAACCTACACATGCAAGTCCAAGAGTATAGCATCGGAATGTAAAACATTGCACATGAAGGTAAAGGGAGGAGTTTGGAGGGAGCAAACGCAATGTAGACGTGGAGATTTTTTCCGTGGTTCCGATAGGTGGTGTTATCGTACATCCACGTTGATGGAGACTTCAACCCATTAAGGGTAACGGTTGTGTGAGTCCACGGAGGGCTCCACCCATGAAGGGTCCACGAAGAAGCAACCTTGTCTATCCCACCATGGCCATCGCCCAATAAGGACTTGCCTCACTAGGGTAGATCTTCACGAAGTAGGCGATCTCCTTGCCCGTACAAACTCCTTGGTTCAACTCCACAATCTTGACGGAGGCTCCCAAGTGACACCTAACCAATCTAGGAGACACCACTCTCCAAAAGGTAATAGATGGTGTGTTGATGATGAACTCCTTGCTCTTGTGCTTCAAATGATAGTCTCCCCAACACTCAACTCTCTCTCTTTCATAGATTTGGATTTGGTGGAAAGACGATTTGAGTGGAAAGCAACTTGGGGAAGGCTAGAGATCAAGATTCTTGTGGTTGGAATGGAATATCTTGGTCTCAACACATGAGTAGGTGGTTCTCTCTCAGAAAATGTATGCTGGAAGTGTAGGCACGTTCTGATGGCTCTCTCCACGAATGGAGAGTGGGTGGAGGGGTATATAGCCTCCACACAAAATCTAACCGTTACACACAATTCACCAAACTCGGTGGGACCGAATCATGAAACTCGGTCAGACCGATTCAGTTCAAAATGTGAACGTTAGGCTTTTCGGTGGGACCGACATGTCAACTCGGTGGGACCGATTTCATTAGGGTTAACGTAATCTCGGTGAGACCGATCACATAAACTCGGTGATACCAATTTCTGTAATAGGCAAACAGAGAGTTGGTCAGGCAAACTCGATGGGACCGAATCGCTCATTTCGGTGAGACCGAAACATTACGAAAGGGAAACAGAGAGTTTGCATTGTGAACTCGGTGGGGCCGATCGCTCATCTCGGTTGGACCGAAACATTACGAAGGGAAATAGAGAGTTTGCAATCCCATCTCGGTGAGACCGAGATCCCTATCGGTGAGACCAAACTGACTAGGGTTTTTGGCAGTGGCTATGTCAAATGAACTCGGTGGTGTCAGGTAGATGAAATCAGTGGGGCCGAGTTTGACTTTTGGTTTGGGACATATGGAGATATGAGAAAGTGGTTGAAGGCTTTTGGAGCATATCACTAAGAATTTTGAGCAAGCAAGCCATTAAGCAACACCGCATCCCCTTTTAATAGTATTGGCTTTTCCTATGGACTCAATGTGATCTTGGTTCACTAAAACTGAAAACATAGAGTCTTGAGCCTGAGCCAATATGTGTCCTTAGCATTTTGAGGGGTCCAC
Organism: Aegilops longissima; assembly: GCA_021605205.1. Taxonomy (NCBI): domain Eukaryota; kingdom Viridiplantae; phylum Streptophyta; class Magnoliopsida; order Poales; family Poaceae; genus Aegilops; species Aegilops longissima. The sequence goes on from CM038676.1 coordinate 111,761,032, forward strand.
ATTCCTAGTCCATGCCATGCCAATCATTGAACTTTCTGAAATGATCATCTTGAAAGAGCATTAGTTCAATGAGCTATATGTTGTTAGGAATTACCAAAACCACCCAAGGATAGTTGCACTTTCAAGCTCCCCCTTTTTGGTAATTGATGACAACATATAGATCAAAGCTTCGACAAATGATAATAAAATCTAAATACATCGTCGCTTTGAGAAGTATGTGATAAGCAAGAGCTCCCCCTAAATTTGTGCATTATTTAAAATTTTCTTTTGAATGCAAATGCACAATCGATTAGGATCATGGGTTACTCTTCCATGTCACATACATCTTAGTGGAGCGCTCAGAATGATAGAAAGTAAAAACATGTACTCATCACCAAGGCAAAGTGAATGATCATATAAGACATATAAAAGATAGCATCATTCAACCACAAGCACTAATGTAGGATATGATCAAACACATGATCATACAAGTATCTCACACACATAGACCTAAAGTATCAAGCAGGCACACAAAAGTATCAACCAAATAGAAAAAGAGACAAAAGAAGCAAGAACACTCTCTCTCGAAGCCTATGATCTATACACTTTCTCCCCCTTTGGCAACAAGTTACCAAAAAGTTTAAAAATGCATAGTGCTATGCGTCTCTCTAGGATTGATCTTTGGGAGGTGGTGTTGAGAGGACTCCAAGGATGAATGCATCTGTGGAAGTTGTTGGAGCTGGTGGAGTGGCAACTGGAGGTGGCACTGTTGCTGTGGCTGCAGGTGCTGATGAAGTTGCTCTAGTGTCAGCCATGGGCATTGCAGCAGATCTCTGCCATCTTGGCACTCTCTGAAAGGCATCTATGGTAGCCTGCCCATTCCTCTCCTCAGCTTCTTCCTGGAGCTGCTCAACTGTTGTCTGCATCTCTGCCACTTTTAGATCAAGATCATAGAACTTAGTCTCAATGATCCTTTCCAAGCTCTCTTGGTTCTGAGTCAGGGTGGCCAAGCCCTTCTCAATACTCAAGGTTGCTTGAATCAGATATGCAAGTTGATCTTGTTTGGTGTTGAGAAACACTTGAGATGCCTCTTCAACACTTGGCATCTTTGCACCTTTCTCAGCCTTAGCCTCCTCTCTCTTTTCTTGTGCCTGCACAGATGTATGATCTTCTTCATTCATGACAACAGTGTTGTCCTCAAAATCTGGTCTCAAGGGTAGATGCTCCTTATCTAACAAGTAGGTGCCTGTGCCCATCTTTGAGTTGATGAGCATTTGAATTTGTGGAGCATACCCACATGATCTCTTCTGATCTACAACTGTCCTCTTGATTGTTTCCACAATCAGGCTCATGACTTTGAATTTTTGGGGCACATCAAATAATTGCAACAAGTTGATGGAATGGCCTCTGATCATCTTGTGATCACCCGATTTGGGCAATAAGGTATGCGTCGGTATAGTATTGATTGTGGCCAAACCAGACAACAGATAATGAACAGACCCTAGCTTATGTGTTTCCAAGGCTTTGTCTGGAATTTCTTTGTACATGTTGGCCATTGAGTTGTGGTCTTTCTTCTTCTTGACATAGACATCCAAGTAATCCTTTGGTTCAAGTGTGAACTCCATAGTTTCCTGAGTTGAGGATCTGGCCTTAGACGTAGGAACTCTCTTGGCAGGTTCCTTCTTGTGCATGCCAGGCTTTGTTGCAGCAGCAGCAACATATTCCTTCTTAGGCACCTTCTTCTTGGAGCTGACCTCCTCCTCAGTAGCCACATAATCCTCATCCTCTGAGTCTGAGTTTCTCTTCTTCCTTGTCCTTGTAGCTGCCTTGGGCAAATTGCTTGGAGTACTCCTGCTGCCCTCATCATAGCCGCTAGAGGGACTAGTGCCCTCACTCATGTTCATCTGCTCTTCTGACTTGTTTTGGCTATCACTCTGATCTGACATACTGGAAAAGCAAACTAACAGTAGACCCTGTGAATAGTTATAGATGAGATAAAGTGGATGAGCATCACAAAGTGCAGAGTTTTTGAAAACCAAATGAGTCAAAAACATAGTGCTACCGATTTGTTAAACTCGGTGACACCGAATCAAATTTTGGAGTCTAAACTAGTGAAATCGGTCAGACCGAGACACAGTTCGGTGACTCCGAGATTTCTAGGGTTTCACAGAGAGTTGAACTCGGTCACACCGATTGCAACTTTCGATCAGACCGAAAAATGCAAGTGCAATGGCCTAAGCCAAATCGGCGAGACCGATTTCCACAACTCGGTCGGTCCGAGATGAGTTCGGCCGAAACCTAACCCTAAATTTTCGAATCAAATCTAATCTAAGGGATGTTCTTGCTGGACAGGATGATCTCAAACGTGGTAAAGAACATGGCATTTGCTTTGTGCTAAGAATCGTAGTAAGGAACATCACAAAGTTTCGAACTCATACCCTAGTTCGGTGATGAGCTCGCTATGGCGGCAACGACGGGGTTGAATTCCGTTGACGGCGACGGAAACCAGCGGCGGGAAGTCGCTGGCGACGAGAGGACGATCCAGAGACCCGAGGCGGCAGAGCAGGACACGCGCGGGCTAAGAGGTTTTGGAGAAATTTCCAACATTCGACCCGACGGTATATATATCCTGACCCTGTCGGTGTGACCGAGTGGAACAACTCGGTGGCACTGAGATGCAGAATTGCAAGCGGTTACTGCAACTCGGTGTGACCGAAAAGTTCTAATCGGTTGCACCGAGATTGAAAACCTAGATCAACTCAGTGAACTTGGTCAGACCGAAAAGGGTGAATCGGTCAGACCAAAATGCACAGAGAGGTTTTGGAAGTTTAAGTCTATGACGAATCGGGAACTCCCACTGCTCCTCACACAGAGTGTTCGAATCTGACTTGATCAAACTTTGTGATGTAGCATGAATAGAGTTTGAGACAAGAAACACATAGATAGCTAGAGGAGGTTCTTAGGCATTCTTGTCCATCCATTTGGCAAAAGAAAAAGAGCCAAACAATCAAAGCAACAAATGGATGTACTCAAATGAGTAAAATATGCAATCAACATGCTCACACAATAAAATGGCAAATGAAATATGTGACAAAGCATGCAGAAACACTCTAGCATCTATCAAGCAATTGGCGATGACTAGGTCATCTATATATGAGTATATTGACTTAGGAGTCAAATTATAACATTTGATCATAGGTCATACTCATCGTTTAAGCACAAGTGGGGTTACCACTTTTACATAAAGCATTGTTGTGTTCACACCATTAGAGTTGCTTTAGCTCAATTTTTAGAGTAAATCTCCCCCTAGATGTGATATCCCCCCTAAGAGGGATGAACTAACCTTGCGTTTTGTCGACGATGACTTCATGTAGATGTTGAAGATGTGGATGCTCAATGTTGATGTAGATCATTTGGAGCAATCCATTGGAGTGAGTTGCACTTTCAATACCTACACAGGTTAGTCCCACAAGGAACAAACAAGGATATCCATGGACATAGAATGAAGTTCATACAAGATGATGTCCCTGAAAGCATTAGGTTACCTTGTCCCTTGTCTTACCAACAAGAGGGTTTGTGACTCCTTAAACTAGTGCAAGATGTGGAAGTTGTTTTCACTTGTCCTCGTCAAGATGATATGAGTGAAGTATGTTGGCGGAGTCACCCTCAAGAACTCTCTAGTTCTTCTTCTTCGGGATCCACATCATCTTGATGGGAATCCTTGGAGTTGTAATCGTACTTGATGAAGTAGAACTTGATGTAGTCTTGGGAACCCACTTGACCAAGGCCTTGGGAGCTTCTTCAAATGCATCAATCTCCTCTTGAAGCTTGCCCTTCCCCTTTTGCTTGTGGTCTTGTGGTGGAAGATCATCTTGAGCTTATGTCCCTTGGAAAGAAGTAGGATCATACTTCTATTGTTGAGGAACAAACTTCGTCTTGGGGTATTGATCTTCTTACCACTCAACTCCATTGGCATTGAACTTTCGTTCAAAACCAACACCTTGATTCTTATGGTGCCTCCCTTGGTTGCGTACAATTTCCTCAAATTGCTTACTTCCGGCAAGGCTCTTGTAAACACCTTTCTCTATAATTCCCTTCAATAAGCTGTTTTCTTGCTCAAGTGTAACTTGGCTAAGAGAATCATTAATGGAATCAAGAGAACTACTAGAAGCAACAATATTGGATTTAACATGATTATTGTTACTACTAGAAGAAGAATCTTTCTTGTTCTTGTTGCTAGATTTTACTTGTGGCATGTAAGTAGACAAGAGTAAACGCTTGGCAATGTAAGAAGAACTTTTCTTATGAAGAACATCATTGATTGCCTTTAAGAACCCATGCTCTTGGTCAAGGTTGAGCTTTTCAAAGCGTAGCTTCTCATGAGTCTTTAAAAGTTCTCGATGATCTTCTAAGGTAGTTTCATGAGCTAACTTAAGAGTGTTTAGTTCTTTACTTAGACGCTCAATCTCCTTCTTATCATCATCATTCGTTTTATCTTGATTAGCATGATTAATAGCAAGTTCATCATAGTTTTCATCACTAGAGTTGTCAACAAGTAAATCATCATCACCTAGCAAATCATCTTCATCACTATTGAAATCAACATACTCGGGGTGTGATACCTTTGGGCCTTTAGTCGTGAAGCATCTTCCAATTCCTTCATTTGGTTAGTCAAATATGTCATAGGGTTTGGTTGACACAAGTGCTAGACCGGCAACACCTTCATCTTGAGTATATTCAGAGTCAGAGTGATAACTTCTCTCGGAGTGATGGTCGGATTCGGAGCCGGATACCCATTCACCAACGTGAGCTTGATGTCTTCGTTTTGTGTAGCTCCTTGATGACTTGTCCTTCCTTTCCGAATCCTTGCTTCTCCGAGATGTTCTTCGTTCATAACGATCATCTCTACTCCTTCTCTCTCTTGGAGGTGATTCTTCTCTTCTACTTCTCCTTTTGGGTGAATCTTTTCTTCTTTTGTAGGGAGCCGTACACTCATTGGAGTAGTGTCCGGGTCTTCCACAATTGTAGCAATTACGCTCACGACTCGAAGATCTTTTGTCATTGTAGGACCTTGACTTGGAACTTCTTTCTTTGCTTCTACTCTTGTAGAACTTGTTGAAGTTCTTCACCATTAGGCTCAATTCCTCATTGAAGGCTTGTTTCTCACTTGATGATGTAGGTGCTTGCCAAGTTTCATCAGGGAACGCCATTCATGGAAGTCGTGGCAAAAAATATTCTATTTTGGAGTGCTGATTTTTTTTGCCGCGACACCCACGAATGTCATTCCCTGATGAAACTTGGCAATCACTTAGAACATTTGTCATTCTTTGCCAACATTTTTTTGAATTTTTTGAATTTTTTTAGATCTTACTATTCATGGTGGTAGCATAAGAGCTAAAACTGGGATGGGCACTTTCCAACACTTTTTTCATGAATGCAAATGACACTGACATATAGGTGATGTTTTTTCGAACATTTTGGTATCTTATTTGCATTTTTCTGATTTAGTACGAATTTGTTATGAAGTTTTCAAACTGACAGTCAAACGGTCAAAGGGCAAAAGCATAAGAGGAGCGAAGTGACTTGGACAGAACCAATGACTTTTAAAAATTAGGGGTAAAACAACCGAGTGGGACACAACTAGGGGCACAAATCTAATTATCGCACAATTCTTCCATGGACTTCCGTTGGCTTGAGATCTTTGTAATTGGGCACCATTTGCATCAATGTGCACACGGCATCATATTTTCCATCCAAGGCTCTTAGGATCTTCTTGATGATGAATCTATCGGTCATCTCTTCACTTCCTAAGCCGGCAATCTCATTTGTGATGAGAGCAATCCTAGAGTACATTTCAGCGATACCTTCACCATCCTTCATTTTGAACTTGTCAAGTTGACTTTGAAGCACATCCAATTTGGATTCCTTGACGGAGTCGGTACCCTCGTGCATATCAATCAAAGTATCCCAAATTTCCTTTGCATTCTCAAGACGACTGATTTTGTTGAATTCTTCGGGGCACAATCCGTTGAAGATGATATCACAAGCTTGAGCATTGTATTGCAGCATCTTCAACTCTTCCACGGTAGCTTCACGGTTCGGTTCTCTCCCATCAAAGAATTCACCTTGCAAGCCAATACACACAATAGCCCAAACGGCGGGGTTATGTCCAAGAATATGCATTTTCATCTTATGCTTCCAACTAGCAAAATTAGTACCATCAAAGTAGGGACCTCTACGGTGGTAATTTCCCTCGCTAGACGCCATACTCTCCTATGTTGTGAAACCAGGGCAATGATCACCAAAAGGTATGGAAATCAAGGCAAATAGAGACCAAAGCTCTGATACCACTTGTAGGATCGAAAGTATGTCTAGAGGGGGGGTGATTAGACTACTTGACCAAATAAAAATCTATCCTCCCAATTTTAAGTCTTGCAGATTTTAGTAACTTACCACAAGTCAAGCAATCAACCTACACATGCAAGTATAAGAGTATAGCGATGGAATATAAACATTGCACATGAAGGTAAAGGGAGGAGTTTGGAGGGAGAAAATGCAATGTAGACGCGGAGATTTTTTCCGTGGTTCCGATAGGTGGTGCTATCGTACATCCACGTTGATGGAGACTTCAACCCACGAAGGGTAACGGCCACGCGAGTCCACGAAGGGCTCCACCCATGAAGGGTCCACGAAGAAGCAACCTTGTCTATCCCACCATAGCCATCGCCCACGAAGGACTTGCCTCACTAGGATAGATCTTCGCGAAGTAGGCGATCTCCTTGCCCGTACAAACTCCTTGGTTCAACTCCACAATCTTGACAGAGGCTCCCAAGTGACACCTAACCAATCCAGGAGACACCAATCTCCAAAAGGTAATAGATGGTGCGTTGATGATGAACTCCTTGCTCTTGTGCTTCAAATGATAGTCTCCCCAACACTCAACTCTCTCTCACGGATTTGGTGGAAAGATGATTTGAGTGGAAAGCAACTTGGGGAAGGCTAGAGATCATGATTCGTGTGGTTGGAATGGAATATGTTGGTCTCAACACATGAGTAGGTGGTTCTCTCTTAGAAAATGTATGCTGGAAGTGTAGGCATGTTCTGATGGCTCTCTCCACGAATGAAGAGTGGGTGGAGGGGTATATATAGCCTCCACACAAAATCTAACCGTTACACACAATTCACCAAACTCGTTGGGACCGAATCATGAAACTCGGTCAGACCGATTCAGGTCAAAATGTGAATGTTAGGCTTTTCGGTGGGACCGACATGTCAACTTGGTGGGACCGATTTCATTAGGGTTAGGGCATAACGTAATCTCGGTGAGACCGATCACATAAACTCGGTGAGACTGATTTCTGTAATAGGCAAACAGAGAGTTTGTCAGGCAAACTCGGCGGGACCGAATCACTCATTTCAGTGAGACCAAAACATTACGAAAGGGAAACACAGAGTTTGCATTGTGAACTCGGTGGGACCGATCGCTCATCTCGGTTGGACCGAAATGTTACGAAGGGAAACAGAGAGTTTGCAATCCCATCTTGGTGAGACCGAGATCCCTATCGGTGAGACCGAACTGACTTGGGTTTTGGCAGTGGCTTTGTCAAATGAACTCGGCGGCGCCGGATAGATCAAATCGGTGGGGCCGAGTTTGAATTTTGGTTTGGGACATATGGAGATATGAGAAAGTGGTTGAGGGCTTTTGGAGCATATAATTAAGCATTTTGAGCAAGCAAGCCATTAAGCAACACCTCATCCCCTTTTAATAGTATTGGCTTTTCCTATGGACTCAATGTGATCTTGGATCACTAAAAATGAAAATGTAGAGTCTTGAGCTTGAGCCAACATGTGTCCTTAGCATTTTGAGGGGTCCACATTTCTAGTCCATGACATGCCATTCATTGAACTTTCTGAATTGATCATCTTGAAGAGCATTAGTTTAATGAGCTATATGTTGTTAGGAATTACCAAAACCACCCAGGGATAGTTGCACTTTCAGGCGCGCCAAAGTGGGGAGTCCTACTTGGACTCCCGGTCCAAGTATGATTCGGCCCTCCCTTTCCTATCCCAACTAGAAGGAGGGAAGGGAGAAGAGGGGAGAAGGAAAGGTGGGGGGGGGGGGGTCGGCCCCCAACCCTAGTCCAATTTGGCTGCTGCCTCCTCTCTCCACTAGGGCCCATGGAGGCCCATTAACTCCCCAGGGGGTCCTGGTAACCTCCCGGTACTCCGGAAAAATGCCCAAACATCCCAGAACCATTCCGATGTCCAAATGCAACCTTCCAATATATTAATCTTTATGTCTCCACCATTTCAAGACTCCTCGTCATGTACGTGATCTCATCCGGGACTCCGAACAAACTTCGGTTATTAAATCACATAACTCATAATACAAATCGTCATTGAACGTTAAGCGTGCGGACCCTACGGGTTCGAGAACTATGTAGACATGACCGAGACACATCTCTGGTCAATAACCAATAGCAGAACCTGGATTCTCATATTGGCTCCTACATATTCTACAAAGATCTTTATCGGCCAAACCGCATAACAACATACGTTGTTCCCTTTGTCATCGGTATGTTACTTGCCTGAGATTCGATCATCGGTATCATCATACCTAGTTCAATCTCGTTACCGGCAAGTATCTTTACTAGTTCCGTAATGCATCATCCCTTAACTAACTCATTAGTTACACTGCTTGCAAGGCTTATAGTGATGAGCATTAACGAGAGGGCCCAGAGATACCTCCCCGATACACAGAGTGACAAATCCTAATCTTGATCTATGCCAACCCAACAAACACCTTCGGAGACACCTGTAGTGCATCTTTATAATCACCCAGTTATGTTGTGGCGTTTGACAGCACACAAGGTGTTCCTCCGATATTCGGGAGTTGCATAATCTTATAGTCAGAGGAACATGTATAAGTCATGAAGAAAGCAATAGCAATAAAACTAAACGGTCATTATGCTAAGCTAACGGATGGGTCTTGTCCATCACATCATTCTCTAATGATATGATCCCATTCATCAAATGACAACACATGTCTATGGCTAGGAAACTTAACCATCTTTGATTAACGAGCTAGTCAAGTAGAGGCATACTAGGGACACTCTGTTTGTCTATGTATTCACACATGTACTAAGTTTCCGGTTAATACCTTTGTTAGAACCTTTAGGATCGACAAAACCTTCTAGTTGCATCATATACAACTCTTCTTTAAGAAATCCATTAAGGAATGCAGTTTTGACATCCATTTGCCAAATTTCATAATCATAAAATGCAGCAATCGCTAACATGATTTGGACAGACTTAAGCATCTCTATGGGTGAGAAGGTCTCATCATTGTCAACTCCTTGAACTTGTCGAAAACCTTTCACAACAAGTCGAGCTTTGTAGACAGTAACATTACCGTCAGCGTCAGTCTTCTTCTTGAAGATCCATTTATTCTCTATGGCTTGCCGATCATCGGGCAAGTCAACCAAAGTCCACACTTTGTTCTCATACATGGATCCCATCTCAAATTTCATGGCCTCAAGCCATTTCGCGGAATCTGGGCTCATCATCGCTTCATCATAGTTCGTAGGTTCGTCATGGTCTAGTAACATGACATCCAGAATAGGATTACCGGACCAGTCTGGTGCGGAATGTACTCTGGTTGACCTACGAGGTTCGATAGTAAGTTGATCTGAAGTTTCACGATCATCATCATTAACTTCCTCACTAAATGGTGTAGGAATCACTGGAACTGATTTCTGTGATGAACTACTTTTCAATTCGGGATAAGGTACAATTACCTCATCAAGTTCTACTTTCCTCCCACTCACTTCTTTCGAGAGAAACTCCTTCTCTAGAAAGGATCCATTCTTAGCAATGAATATCTTGCCTTCGGATCTGTGATAGAAGGGGTCCCAACAGTCTCCTTTGGGTATCCTATGAAGACACATTTCTCCGATTTGGGTTTGAGCTTATCAGGTTGATGCTTTTTCACATAAGCATCGCAGCCCCAAACTTTAAGAAACGACAACTTGAGTTTGTTGCCAAACCACAGTTCAAATGGTGTTGTCTCGACGGATTTAGATGGTGCCCTATTTAACGTGAATGCAGTCGTCTCTAAAGCATAACCCCAAAATGATAGCGGTAAATCAGTAAGAGACATCATAGGTTGCACCATATCCAATAAAGTATGGTTACGACGTTCGGACACACCATTACGTTGTGGTGTTCCAGGTGGCGTGAGTTGCGAAACTATTCCACACTGTTTCAAATGAGGACCAAACTCGTAACTCAAATATTCACCTCCATGATCAGTTCGTAGAAACTTTATTTTCTTGTTACGATGATTTTCCACTTCACTCTAAAATTCTTTGAACTTTTGAAATGTTTCAGACTTATGTGTCATCAAGTAGACATACCCATATCTGCTCAAATCATCTGTGAAGGTCAGAAAATAACGATACCCGCCGCGAGCCTCAACATTTATCGGACGGCATACATCACTATGTAGTATTTCCAACAAGTCTGTTGCTCGCTCCATTATTCCGGAGAACGGAGTCTTAGTCATCTTGCCCATGAGGCATGGTTCGCAAGAATCAAGTGATTCATAATCAAGTGATTCCAAAAGTCCATCAGCATGGAGTTTCTTCATGCACTTTACACCAATATGACCTAAACAGCAGTGCCACAAATAAGTTGCGCTATCATTATTAAACTTGTATATTTTGTCTTCAATACTATGAATATGTGTATCACTACTATCGAGGTTCAACAAAAATAGACCACTCATCAAGGGTGCATGACCATAAAAGATATTACTCATATAAATAGAATAACCATTATTCTCTGATATAAATGAATAACCGCCTCGCATCAAACAAGATCCAGATATAATGTTCATGCTTAACATTGGCACCAAATAACAATTATTCAGGTCTAAAACTAATCCCGAAGGTAGATGTAGAGGTAGCGTGCCGACGGCGATCACATCGACTTTGGAACCATTTCCCACGCGCATCGTCACCTCGTCCTTAGCCAATCTTCGCTTAATCCATAGCCCCTATTTCGAGTTGCAAATATGAGCAACAGAACCAGTATCAAATACCCAGGCGCTACTACGAGCATTAGTAAGGTACACATCAATAACATGTATATCAAATATACCTTTCACTTTGCCATCCTTCTTATCCACCAAATACTTGGGGCAGTTCCGCTTCGAGTGACCAGTCCCTTTGCAGTAGAAGCACTCAGTCTCAGGCTTAGGTCTAGACTTGGGCTTCTTCACTTGAGCAGCAACTTGTTTGCCGTTCTTCTTGAAGTTCCCCTTCTTCCCTTTGCCCTTTTTTCTTAAGACTAGTGGTCTTGTTAACCATCAACACTTGATGCTCCTTCTTGATTTCTACCTCCGCAACCTTTAGCATCGCGAAGAGCTCGAGAATTGTCTTACCCATCCCTTGCATATTATAGTTCATCACAAAGCTTTTGTAGCTTGGTGGCAGTGATTGAAGAACTCTGTCAATGACACTATCATTTGGAAGATTAACTCCCAGTTGAGTCAAGTGATTGTGGTACCCAGACATTCTGAGTATATGTTCACTGACAGAACTATTCTCCTCCATCTTGCAGCTGTAGAACTTATTGGAGACTTCATATCTCTCTATCCGGGCATTTTCTTGAAATATTAACTTCAACTCCTGGAACATCTCATATGCTCCATGACGTTCAAAACGACATTGAAGTCCTGTTTCTAAGCCGTAAAGCATGGCACACTGAACTATTGATTAGTCGTCAGCACGCGACTGCCAGGCATTCACAATGTCTGCAGTTGCTGGCGTGGGTGGTACACCTAGCGGTGCTTCCATGACGTAATTCTTCTGTGCAACAATGAGGATAATCCTCAAGTTATGGACCCAGTCCGTGTAGTTGCTACCATCATCTTTCAACTTAGCTTTCTCTAGGAACGCATTAAAATTCAAGGGAACGGTAGCACGGGCCATTGATCTACAACAATATAGACATGCAAAATACCATCAGGTACTAAGTTCATGATAAATTAAAGTTCAATTAATCATATTACTTAAGAACTCCCACTTAGATAGACATCCCTCTAGTCATCTAAATGATCACGTGATCCAAATCAACTAAACCATGTCCGATCATCACGTGAGATGGAGTAGTTTTCAATGGTGAACATCACTAGGTTGATCATATCTACTATATGATTCACGTTTGACTTTTCGGTCTCAGTGTTCTGAGGCCATATCTGCATATGCTAGGATCGTCAAGTTTAACCCGAGTATTCTGCGTGTGCAAAACTGGCTTACACCCGTTGTATGTGAACGTAGAGCTTATCACACCCGATCATCATGTGGTGTCTCGGCACAACGAACTGTAGCAACGGTGCATACTCAGGGAGAACACTTATACCTTGAAATTTAGTGAGGGATCATCTTATAATGCTACCGCCGTACTAAGCAAAATAAGATGCATAAAGGATAAACATCACATGCAATCAAAATAAGTGATATGATATGGTCATCATCATCTTGTGCCTTTTATCTCCATCTCCAAAGCACCCTCATGATCACCATCGTCACCGGCTTGACACCTTGATCTCCATCGTAGCATCGTTGTCGTCTTGCCAACTATTGCTTCTATGACTATCGTTACCGCTTAGTGATAAAGTAAAGAAATTACATGGCGATTGCATTTCATACAATAAAGTGACAACCATAAGTCTCCTGCCAATTGTCGATAACTTTTACAAAACATGATCATCTCATACAACAATTTATATATCTCATCACGTCTTGACCATATCACATCACAACATGCCCTGCAAAAACAAGTTAGACGTCCTCCACTTTGTTGTTGCAAGTTTTACGTGGCTGCTATGGGCTTCTAGCAAGAACCGTTCTTACCTACGCATCAAAACCACAACGATTTTTCGTCAAGTGTGTTGTTTTAAACTTCAATAAGGATCGGGCGTAGTTAAACTCGATTCAACTAAAGTTGGAGAAACAGACACCCGCTAGCCACCTATGTGCGAAGCACGTCGGTAGAACCAGTCTCATGAACGCGGTCATGTAATGTCGGTCCGGGCCGCTTCATCCAACAATGCCTCCGAATCAAAGTAAGACGTTGCTGGTAAGGAGTATGACTATTATCGCCTACAACTCTTTGTGTTCTACTCGTGCATATAACATCTACGCATAGACCTGGCTCGGATGCCACTATTGGGGAACGTAGTAATTCAAAAAAAAAAATTCATACGATCACGCAAGATCTATCTAGGAGAAGCATAGCAACGAGCGGGGAGAGTGTGTCCACGTACCCTCGTAGACCGAAAGCGGAAGCGTTTAGTAACGCGGTTGATGTAGTTGAATGTCTTTGTGATCCAACCGATCCAAGCACCGAACGTACGACACCTCTGCGTTCAGCACACATTCAGTTTGATGACTTCCCTCGAGCTCTTGATCCAGTTGAGGCCAAGGGAGAGTTCCGTTAGCATGACGGAGTGGCGATGGTGATGATGAAGTTACCGGCGCAGGGCTTTGCCTAAGCACTACGACGATATGACCGAGGTGTGTAACTGTGGAGGGGGGCACCACACACGGCTAAGAGAAACTTTGGTGTGTCTTTGGGGTGCCTGAGGGAGTCCTGGATTAAGGGGTCCTCGGGCGTCTGGGCTATAGGACGTGGGCCGGACTAATGGGCCATGAAGATACAAGATAGGAGACTTCCTCCCGTGTCCGGATGGGATTCCCCTTTGCGTGGATGGCAATCTTAACGTTCGGATGTGAAGATTCCTTTCTCTGTAAATCGACTCTGTATAACCTTAGATCCCTCTGGTGTCTATATAAACCAGAGGGTTTAGTCCGTAGAGGCAATCAGAATCATAACCATACAGGCTAGTCATCTAGGGTTTAGCCAATATGATCTTGAGGTAGATCAACTCTTGTAAACCCCATATTCATCCAAGATAATCAAGCAGGAAGTAGGGTATTACCTCCATCAAGAGGGCCCGAACCTGGGTAAAACATCGTGTCCCTGTCTCCTATTACCTTCGATCCTCAGATGCACAGTTCGGGACCCCCTACCCGAGATCTGCCGGTTTTGACACCGACATTGGTGCTTTCATTAGGAGTTCCTCTGTGGCGTCGACAACGGGATTGATGGCTCGCCTTGTTATCAAGGACAATATCACTTCCGGGGAAGTCTTGGCCTTAGGCCAAACCCTCCGGCTGGGCAACATTACCATGGCCACCCCTTCGGCCATTAAGCCGATGATGACTTCTCAAGTCATCGAAAATCGTCTCCGGGTTGACCCTGAATACTCCAAACGGATGGATCCGGCGGATTTGTCATCTTTAAACGAACTCCTGGAACGCATCGCCGCCCTGGGGCTCGCTTCAGACTATGATCGGATTGGGCTTAAACCCGATCAGAGAGAAATCAAATCTCCACCGGTCACCCATCAGATAGCGGTCGTAGAGGAGCAAAACAACAACTATTCCCCTACGCTGAAAACAAGCTATGTTCAGATTTCCGAGCTCGAAGAGCCGGATACCCATCTGCGGGGTGACACTCCGAGTCCTCCGAACTTAGAATCAGGCGTTGAGCCTAAAGAATCGTTGGACACCCCGGAGCCCGAACTGATAAACTCAGAAGTTTTTCAAACTCCAGACTGCACATTGGGTCAGGGTTCGGATTTAGCGCTACCCACCCACCACAAGCAATATTCGCCAAGCAATTCCGATCCCCCAGACATATGCGACCTCATGTACGTATGACAACAGCCTCAGGAAACAGTCCATCACTTCTGGGCCAGATTCCTCCTTGTCAAGGACAAGATTAAAGATTGCCGCGATGAGGATGCGATTTTAGTATTCTCCAATAATTGCACAGACAAAGGAATCCTCAACGCCCTCAACCGCCGTCGTGTACTACACTTCGCTGACTTGGCAACCATAATACAGAAGTACTGTGCAATGGAAAGCACCTAGAAAACTCAGACAGCTCGCTGGGAACCATCGGCCTTCACGCCACCTCCCTGGCAGACAAAAAGGATGCACCCTCGCGGGGCACCCGACCCCGTAGGCAAGAAAATTAACCCCATCACGGGACGTGGAACTGTCCTTGAATGATGGCTCAATAAGCCATGCAAAATACACACTACACCGGATACCGAACCAACCCACAGCCACAGAGCATGTTGGATACTCCGGCAAGTGGCCAAGAGCGGCGAGGATATCCTCACCAAAAACACCTCAGAGCAATACTCTCTGGAAGACAATGACCTCAGAGTATTGACGGTCTTCGAGACTTCCGCTTCAAACAATCGGTGCAAAAGGGCACTCCGTGACCTTGCCGAAGTCTGCCAAGTCGCAACAATAAATCCCTGGAATGACATGACCATAACTTTTAACACCGAGGACGAACCAAAATTCCGGTCAGTCCAGGCACCAGCCGCCTTGGTCCTCAATCCAATTGTGGATGGCTTTCGGCTCACTAAAGTACTTATGGACGGTGGCAGCGGGCTAAACCTCATCTACAAGGACACACTCAATAAAATGCAAATGGACAGGAGCCGCATCGAGCAAAGTAATACGACCTTTCGAGGAATCATTCCCAGCCAGGAAGCAAGATGTGCGGGAAAAATTAAACTCGACGTGGTATTCGGCACGCCAGAGAACTATCGGTCCGAAGAGATAACCTTCCAAGTGGCCCCTTTCAACAGTGGATATCACGCCCTGTTGGGGCGAGACGCATTCACGCGCTTTCAAGCCATACCTCACTACGGGTATATGAAGCTCAAGATGCCCGGGCTCAACGGTATTATCACTCTCGCCAGTGATCTGGACATAGCGCTCCGCGCCGAAAACAAAACCGCATCCCTGTCCCTCGAAGCACTATCCGAGGCCCTCGCGGCCGAAGAATTTACTGCATTACGCTCCATGGTGGACAGGGACGACGCAATCCTCGATAAGCGGCCCAAATCCACCTCCTTCAAACCAGCGGACAAAATAGTCAAATTTTAAGTTCACCCGACGGACCCCAAGAAGAGAGCTTCCATGGGGCACAGCTGGACCCAGCGGTCGACGCCGCATTACGCGCGTTCCTGCGCGAGAACTGGGACATATTCGCCTGGCACCCTTTTGATATGCCAGGAATCCCACACAGATTGGCCAAACACAGCCTCAATATATTGAAGGGATATAAACCGGTCAAACAAACAGTGCGGCGCTTTTTCGAACCCAAACGACAAGCTATGGGGGAGGAGCTAGCCAAGTTAATTGAGGTCGGGTTCATTAGAGAAATAAAACAGCCGGACTGGCTAGCAAACCTGGTGATGGTACCAAAGAAGGATAAATCCTGGCACCTCTGCGTCGATTTCAAAGACCTCAACAAGGCCTGCCCTAAGGATCCCTTCCCCCTCCCCCACATCGATCAGATCATTGACGCTACCGCAGACACGACTCACTGTGTTTCCTCGACGCATACTCCGGATACCATCAAATCAAAATGAAGGAGTCTAATCAAGCCGCAACGACATTCATTACCGGGCCTTTCTGCTTCAACACTATGCCCTTCGGGCTGAAAAACGCCTGCGCCACCTACCAACACATGATTCAAACATGCCTGGAGAAACAAATCGGTAAGACGGTCGAAGCATATGTGGATGACGTCGTCATCAAATCTAAGCACGTCGAGTCACTAGTAGACGTCATGCATCTCACATTTGACAACCTCCGTACATACGACATCAAGCTCAATCCGGAAAAGTGTGTGTTCGGTGTCCCCGCCGGAAAACTGCTGGGCTTCATCATTTCCAACAGAGGAGTTGAGGCCAACCCAGCCAAAATCCGAGTTTTTTCACAATTGGCTACACCAACAGACCTCAAACAGGTCCAAAAGCTAGCTGGATGCGTGGCAGCTTTAAGCCGCTTTATCTCCAGATTAGGAGAAAAGGCATTGCCACTATATCACTTGCTCCGACGCACCGACCACTTTGAGTGGACGGACGCGGCAACAGCCGGACTGGAGGAAATAAAATCTCTTCTAGCGAGCAACCCAATCCTGGCCATGCCAAACGTCAGCGAACCCATGTTATTATACATCTCTGCAACACACCAGGTGGTGAGTGCGGTGCTCGTCGTTGAACGAGAGGAGGACGGACATAAATTTCTGCTTTAGAAACCGGTATACTATGTATCCATTGTCCTCACACCATGCAAATCCCGGTACCCTCATTACCAAAAGATAGCATATGCGGTCTTTATGGCATCCCGAAAGCTATGGCACTATTTCCAAGAGTGCTCGATCACGGTGGCTTCCGAAGTACCACTCAGTGACATAATAAACAACCGCGACGCCACATGCCGGATTGCCAAGTGGGCCATTGTGCTCTTGCCATTCGATATAACATACAAACCACGCCGAGCCATTAAATCCCAGGTATTGGCCGACTTTGTCGCCGAATGGACAGAGGCAGAACTCCCTAAAGAGTACGACACATATTCCAACTGGGTCATGCACTTCGATGGCTCTAAAATGCTGGCCGGTTTAGGGGCGGGCATTGTCTTAACGTCCTCCACAGGAGACACGGTCCAATACGTACTCCAAATATTATACACAGACTCCAATAATGCAAACGAATACGAGGCCTTATTGCACGGTCTTTGGATGGCTGTCTCCGTGGGTATACAACGCCCGGGGGTGTGCGAGGATTCAAATCTCGCAATATCCCAAATAAAAGGAGACTTCGACGCCAAAGATCCAAAGATGGTGGCCTATCATAACGCCGTACTCAAAATATCAGCTCGGTTCAAGGGTCTCGAGTTTCATCATGTGGCACGAGAAAGTAATCAAGCGGCGGATGTCCACGCTCACATGGGCGCCAAGCGCGATCCCGTCCCACCTAACATCTTTCTGGAAAGGCTTTTCAAGCCATCCGTGGTGTGGCAGGATGAGAGCGGCAACACTAGTCCGGATCCGATTATACCCCGAGATTCCGAACACAATACCGATATCATCGGGGACTCAGCCACCGAAATAACACCATCGGCCCATTTAACAATGGCAGTAATTGCCCCATGGACCGAACCCTTCTTGGCCTACCTTAATAGGCGAGAGCTCCTCGAGGATAGAATGAGGCTCGATGCATCGTTCGGCGTTCGAAAGCCTACAAGGTTCATGAAGGAGAGCTCTACAAGAAGAGCGCTACCGGAATACTTCAAAGATGTATCTCCGAAGAAGAAGGACGATAGCTCCTGGCCGAAATCCATGCTGGTCTCGGCAGTCACCACGCCG
Organism: Aegilops longissima; assembly: GCA_021605205.1. Lineage (NCBI taxonomy): Eukaryota > Viridiplantae > Streptophyta > Magnoliopsida > Poales > Poaceae > Aegilops > Aegilops longissima. The sequence goes on from CM038676.1 coordinate 111,779,320, forward strand.
CGGCTCGGGCTCTTGTAAGTAAAGCCTTCCGTACCGGTTTCTTCTGGCCGACGGCCCGAGCAGATGCACAGGACCTTGTCCTACGTTGTGTGGGATGCCAACTTTTCGCCAATCAAAGCCATATGCCGCCTACCGCCCTGCAAACAATCCCCATTACTTGGCCTTTCACGGTCTGGGGGCTTGACATGGTCGGACCCCTTAAAGGGGGAAGCCATAGGAAAAAACATCTGCTGGTCATGGTAGATAAATTCACTAAGTGGATAGAGGCCAAACCAGTTAAAACGGCCGAAGCCGGACTAGTGATAGACTTTATATCCAGTGTCGTACACCGTTATGGTGTCCCACACAGCATCATCACCGATAACGGCTCCAACTTTATAGCCGACGAGGTAAAAACATGGTGCGCTAACCTGGGCATCAAGCTCGATTATGCCTCCATCTATCACCCCCAAACAAACGGTCAAGTCGAATGAGCTAATGGTCTTATCATGAGCGGCATTAAGCCTAGATTAGTACAGTCCTTAATAGAGTCAAACAAACACTGGGTCGAGGAGCTTGACTCCGTACTCTGGGGGCTGCGGACCACGCCCAATCGCACCACCGGTTACACACCAGTCTTCATGGTGTACGACGCGGAGGCTGTTTTGCTCGGCGATATCATTCATGACTCACCTCGAGTGCGCATGTACGAAGAGAGAGAAACCAAGCTTGATCGGCAGGACAGTCTAGATGCCCTGGAGGAGGAGCACAATGTTGCAAAAGCCCATTCTGCATTCTATCAACAACAAGCTCACAGATACCAAAGCAAAGAAGTGCGGGCCAAGACTTACAATGTTGGTGAACTCGTTCTACGCTTGCTAGAAAAGAAAAAGGACAAACTCAAGACCAAGTGGGAAGGTCCCTTCATTATAGATGAAGTTCTCACTGGAGGTGCGTATCGTCTGCGTGATGCAGTGGATAATCGCTTAGAGCCGAACCCGTGGAATGCCGCCAGACTCCGAAGATCTACGCCTAGAGCCGGACTCGTTGTTCGTTTTTCTTTTTCTCCTTTTTCCATTTTTCTCTCTTTAATTTTTTCCCTTTAGTTTTATAGCTATTGTGCGGCTAAACCGCACACTTATGAGGTACACATCCTTAAATGCATACGCCCATAATACCTGGGGGCTTCTTTTACAGAAGCTCATTATCAATTTCCGAGCATCAAACTCACCACATATGTGTCCTATTCTCACATATACCTTTTCTTCGCCATTATATGCACCTTATGACTTAAGTTTTTGCCAAGCTGGGTTGCCTGGCTCCTGTGCTTATGCCCTATGTTCCCGTTTGTTCGGCTAGGGCATAAAGGGAGCACCTCTGCGATTGTTACAGCCGGGTCATCCGGACTTGTACCTCAGACTGGGTGAAGCCGAAAGCTAGCATTCTTAAGGGAATAATCGGTCGGCGGACTAAAGACGTTTTACCCTCGTGGCACTATGAACCCCCAGATGTTATGTGTACTGTGATTTTTCGAATCGCAGTCTGGGCATGCATACTAACGCACACTCACCCAGGGAAAGGAACCCTTAATGGAACTATTCTCTCTGGAAGATGTTTCTTACAATGAATAAGTAATATAACATAGCTAGCCGAATACAACTTGTATGTTCAAGCAACTATGACCCCTACGCCTGGTTTCCACGCATGCCCCTGTTTTCGTTGCCGGTACGGTATTCGGAAACACTCCGCACCTTCTGGTCCGGAGGTCAAAGCGAAAAGGTCTGCCATGACATCGTTTTACAATTCGGCTAGTGACAAATTTGTCACTTGAAGTACATAGTCACTTAGACTCAAAAGCTTCTTCCTCTATACCGTCTAACAGGCTGTCTAGCTTACAATCCTATTGTGAAAACTTGGCAGCTATCTTTACTTGGTCATATACCAAGCTCACTAGAATCTCTTGTCCATCTGATCCTACAGGTCCGATAGGGCCATATGATTCGGATCAAATCCTGTGTACCGCGTTTTCACCATGGCCCAGGCTTCTCGCACGCCTTCCCAGCAAGCCGATATCTTCCATAATCTAAAGCGGCACCGAGCTCCCTTGAATAGCTTCACAAGCTCCTCCATACTTCCTAGAGGGGACGCGGATGGCCATAAAGCCTGGGAAACACTCCGCATCGCCTTCCGAGCTTGCTCGTACACTTGGGACAGCTCTTGCAGCAGATCGCCTTGAGATCCTGACATTTCCTCTTCGTGCCGGCCAGTCAGCAAACCTGCAGACATAAATCTATTAACTCATTTCTTTACCGCACTACACGAAGGTAAGTTCAAAAGCATACTGAATATGCCGCCTCGTAGCCTCCTGTTCTCTTTTACGGTGTCTGCTAGCTGGGCTCGCACGTCTTTTAGCTCTTCGCCCAGTAGGGTGTTGGAATCCTGCAGCTTGTTCTTATCATCCCTGGTCCGTGTCAACACACGTTCGCCAGCGGCCAGTTGCTTTTCGGCCTGATGTTTACCCGCCAGCATGACCTTCAGTTCCTCTTTCAGTTGATCTAACGATCCTGCCAGGGAAAATACAACATTGTTAACATTACCGGTATATGATTATATTCTTCTGGATGGAGGAAAACATTACCAGGCGGCGCCTCCTTGGATTTCTCCAGTTCGGTGGTTAGCTCGGTCTGACACTCTTCCAGCTCACGAGACAGAATATTGTTCTTCCCATGAGTGCCTGATTTCACAATGATCCTTAAATCAGTTGTTTCAACTGCTTCAAGTCTCAGGGGCTATTGGTATATGATTACCGGATCTATGCAAATGCGTACTTACCCACATATCTTTCAAATGCTGGCCAGTAGCTCTGGCAAGCCCATCCCGAGCAGCTCGGATGTATGCATCAGCTGAGCTGAAGGCATTAAACACCTCTTTAGTAAAGCTAGGGTCGCGAAGAGCGGCCCTCCGGCGCCGATGATTCATGGCGCTCTCTACTTCAGAGTTCGTGATAGATACATCATCTGAATCCTCTGAAGGAGGATAATTCGGCGTCACTCCCGTGCCAGCCCCCGCCCTAAGGGTAGGGTCTAAAACCTGACTGGTGGAGGCGCGACCGGCAGGATCCCTGGACATAGTGCGGCGAACGCTCTTCCTGGTAAAACACAGTGGACAATGTCACGATTCGATGTGACTGCCATGGGGCATATTTAAAGTCATACCTCTTTGATGAAGGCTCGGTCGTGCTGTCATTTGCCTTCCTCTTTGAAGACCCGCCCGGCGCAGGCGTCACTCTCTTACGAGACGCCTCTGGTGCAGCATGGCACGCCGAGCGCCTCCCCTTTGGAGCACAAAACAGTGCGGTGGGCGAGGCATGATGAGGAGGCTCTTTCGGAGGAGATGTCTCCTGATTACTTATGTGCGAGGCAGGAAGGAGGCCAGGATAATTGGCCACGATGGCCACTTCTGTGCCATCATATCTCGCCTGGTAGAAGACTCCCTCCTTGAGCTCTACAAATATGTCCGGATCCTCTTCAAATCCGGGATCGAGGTCCCGGTTATGTTCCTCTGGCTGTGAGCGGGGCTATGGATCCTCGCGACAACCTTTCGTCATTCCTATTAAAAATGGACGGAGTAATATCAACCAAACATGACTCAAGAAGAGGATTGAGTAAGGTGGTGGGAATTAAACTCACCCAGCTAGGGGGATTGTACATGGAGAATCCCTCTCGGTGCTTAAGACGAGTAAACTCCTCTTTCTTCCCTTTGTACAGATCGGCCAATATTGTGGCCAGGGCGGCGGGGGTGTCCGGACCCTTTCGTCCGCAGCATGAGGCGTCATCTTCCCCATTATAGTGCCACATAGGGAGCCCTCTGAATTGGAGGTGGCTGAACACCTCACGCTATGGAAGTCGCCATTACCTCGATTATTGATAATCCGGACTGGGCGAGCATCCTTATCTTGTCCATTAATTGTTGAACTTCCGCGCTATCTTCCTCCTCGAGGCTCCGAGGGCGCCAGCTGTGGCGTTTCCTCAATGGAGCGCTAAAATTTTTGGGAAGGCCCATTCTGACTGGGTCGGGGAGAGCGACATCTTCAATATAAAACCACTCTGAGGGACATGCTTCGGACGCCTTCTTTGGTGTGCCGGATAGGTATCCGGTCCCGGTTATGCGCCATATCTCGGCGCCGTCCACCTCGAATACAGTTCCCTTTTGGGTGCAAGGGGCGAGGTAGAAAAGCTTCCTCCATAGCTCAAAATGGGCCTCACATCCCAGGAATAGCTCGCAAAGAGCGACAAAACCCACAATGTGCATGATAGAGGCCGGCGTAAGATTGTGCAGTTGGAGGCCGTAGTACTCCAGGAGACCTCGGAGGAAAGGGTGGATTGGAAATCCAATGCCTCTTAATAAAATGAAGACGAAGCACACTCGTTCCCCCTGGTTGGATTGGGGAAATTTTCCGGCAGAGCTTTGCCAGTGAAAGAGGTTAATCCCGCCCGAACGGGGACTAGATCCGCGAGGAGAATCCTGTGTTTGAAGTTTGACCAGCTGGTCATGGGATATTGAACATCTCTCCCAATCGCCTTTTTCGGGGCCATGGGGGCGGGAGGAAGAACTGGGAGCGCTAGCCATGTTTGGATGGTTTCTCCTAGCGAGCTCTAAGGATTTTCCGCCTGGTGTGGAATGGGATCTGAGATCCAATCCCTTTAAATAGACACCTTTTTTACATGGCCAGGGTGTTATGTGCAAAAAATACTCTGACCTTTTGTATTCGCTCGACACGTGGAAGCAGAAGCAACGGGAGCATAGAAGCCGAAGGGTATGACATTAAATGAAAAGCCGAGTATAACTCTTCGGGTCAGACGCTTTGAAGTACTCGGAGGAGGAACCCACCTTGCAATGCCGAAGACAATCTGCGCGCCGGGCACATCGTCATAGAAGCCTGGTTCGGGGGCTACTGAGGGAGTCCCTGATTAAGGGGTCCTCAGGCGTCCGGGCTGTAGGACGTGGGCCGGACTAATGGGCCATGAAGATACAAGACATGTGACTTCCTCCCGTGCCCGGATGGGATTCCCCTTTGCGTGGATGGCAAGCTTGACATCCGGATGTGAAGATTCCTTTCTCTGTAAACCGACTCTGTATAACCTTAGATCCCTCCAGTGTCTATATAAACCGAAGGGTTTAGTCCGTAGAGGCAATCAGAATCATAACCATACAGGCAAGACATCTAGGGTTTAGCCAATACGATCTCGAGGTAGAGCAACTCTTGTAAACCCCATATTCATCCAAGATAATCAAGCAGGAAGTAGGGTATTACCTCCATCAAGAGGGCCCGAACCTGGGTAAAACATCGTGTCCGTGTCTCCTGTTACCTTCGATCCTCAGACGCACAGTTCGGGACCCTCTACCCGAGATCTGCCGGTTTTGACACCGACAGTGCCCCCCTCCCATGTATATAAAGGAGGGGGGAAGAGAAGGCCGGCCCTAGAGGGGGCGCGCCAAAGGCGGGAGTCCTACTTAGACTCCCGGTCCAAGTAGGATTCGCCCCCCTTTCCTATTCCAACTAGGAGAAGGAGGGAAGGGAGAAGAGGGGAGAAGGAAAGGGGTGGGGGGGGGGGGGCAGCCCCCAACCCTAGTCCAATTCGGTTTGGGCTTGGGGGGGGGGTGCGCGCCTCCACCTGGCAGCTGCCTCCTCTCTCCACTAGGGTCCATGAAGGCCCATTAACTCCCTGGGGGGTTCCGGTAACCTCCCGGTACTCCAGAAAAATGCCCGAACATCACGGAACCATTCCGATGTCCAAATGCAACCTTCCAATATATCAATCTATATGTCTCGGCCATTTCGAGACTCCTCGTCATGTTCGTGATCTCATCCGGGACTCTGAACAAACTTCGGTTATCAAATCACATAACTCATAATACAAATCATCATCGAATGTTAAGCGTGCGGACCCTACGGGTTCTAGAACTATGTAGACATGACCGAGACACATCTCTGGTCAATAACCAATAGCGGAACCTGGATGCTCATATTGGCTCCTACATATTCTACGAAGATCTTTATCAGTCAAACCGCATAACAACATAGGTTGTTCCCTTTGTCATCGATATGTTACTTACCCGAGATTCGATCGTCGGTATCATCATACCTAGTTCAATCTCGTTACCGACAAGTCTCTTTACTCCTTACATAATGCATCATCCCGTAACTAACTCATTAGTTACATTGCTTGCAAGGCTTATAGTGATGAGCATTCCCGCGAGGGCCCAAATATACCTCTCCGATACACAGAGTGAGAAATCCTAATCTTGATCTATGCCAACCCAACAAACACCTTCGGAGAAACCTGTAGAGCATCTTTATAATAACCCAGTTACGTTGTGACGTTTGATAGCACACAAGGTGTTCCTCCGGTATTCAGGAGTTGCATAATCTCATAGTTAGGGGAACATGTATAAGTCATGAAGAAAGCAATAGCAATAAAACTAAATGATCATTATGCTAAGCTAACGGATGGGTCTTGTCCATCACATCATTCTCTAATGATATGATCCCGTTCATCAAATGACAACACATGTCTATGGCTAGGAAACTTAACCATCTTTGATTAACGAGCTAGTCAAGTAGAGGCATACTAGGGACACTTTGTTTGTCTATGTATTCACACATGTACTAAGTTTCTGGTTAATACAATTTTGGCATGAATAATAAAATTTTATCATGATATAAGGAAGTATAAATAACAACTTTATTATTGCCTCTAGGGCATATTTCCTTCAGGCTTTTCATCGCCGCCGCCGTCGTCATCGTCGTTGCTGTCGTTGTCCTCCTCCTCCTCGTTCGACCATTCCTCCTCCTCATCATCGTCGTCCTCTTCTTCGTCCTCCAACGGATCCTCGTCCGTCTGGTTATCATTTGACGACTCCGGAGGCGGCGTCCCTTCCATGATCCAGATATAATCGAGGTCTAGACTCGACGTCGGACTCATGGAAGACGAGCGGGATGATTCCGATGTTGACCTATCATCGGGCACCAGATTGCTGGCCGAACTGTCGTCCTCGCTGTCGCTCGACATGACTGCCGAGGATGATGAAGATGGTGGACACTTAAGCGGGGGATGCAGAGAAGAGGAACTGCCAATTGAAGCGGGGGTTGACGTATTATCTAACCGCTGATATAATCGACCGCAATTATTTGTACCTAGTCGCTCCAAATTCCCGGGGTTGCGCATGACTCCTATTGGTTATTTGGCTGGTTTATTTTTTTAGGACAAATACAAGGAACGAGTTTTGGGATTATGCAGCGGTACCAGTATGAATGGAGTAGGACAGTTGGAAAGAAATATATTGAGCTCTTCTTATTGATAAAGCCAGTAATAATCAAACTACAAAGGAAAATAAAAGAATACAAAGGAAAATATCTGCATGAATCTCCGCGTAACATCAATGGAATAGGACCTAGATGTGCATTACTTAGAGCACATCTTGATGTGCTTTAGCAATACTGTCAAACAAAACCCCTAATCATCATTGCAAACAACGCATAGAACATGGCTAATGCGACAACCACAACTACACATGCTAATTCCTTCTTGTCTCTTGCGTTCATCTGTTGCGTGTGATTGATTCTTTCTTGCTTCATCATACTGATTGTACATTCCAGATCAACCAGTTTCTTCTTCAGTTTTATGTTATCTTCTGCGAGCTTGGTGATAACACTCCAAGCCCTGCCATGCCATTCTTCATCCATCAAGTTAACAAAAGCACAAGCCTCATATCCCTGCCAATGTTAAATAGTATTCAGGATGAGCGGTGGCATTAACTCAAGGAAAATGATGAACTTAGCACTAACCTCTAAGGGGAAACCGAGAAACCGCCTGCCAATGTCGAATCCCTCCGTGCATACACGTCGAGAGGGAGTGTGCCCGTGCACACAACTCAGCTTTTGGTACTTCTCGGTGGCGTAAAACACGGAGTCGAACTCGTGTTGCAGGAGTCTGTAGTCATGCTCCAGATCCAGCGGTAGATCACTTTCCTTGGGGGGGGGGGGTCATTCAGGACGGATTCAACAAGGAAATTCTTTGGACATGCTAAAAAGATCGGAATAGATTGGAACCTGACAGGACGATTTGGATCCGTAGTACACCCGCCTTCTGATGACCTTAGGCAAGTGCGCGGCGGCGACCGCCGACGTGGCGGCGATACGAGCAGGAGCAGCCGCATGGAAACCATCAACACCACTCGTCCGCATTGCCCCAATGTCAGCGCCACGCAAGGGAATTTGGAGGCTATGTAGGGATTTGGGGGAAATGGGGAAACTGTGGGGATAAGCTAACGGTCGGGAACTACTTATGGCACTATATGTTGTATACGGCACACTATTTATACATGTCGTTTGTGTTAGGTATTACAACGTCACACACGATTTCCGCACCAAACCATGTGAGAAGACAATGTAGGTGAGACACGGTTGCCGTTACATAACCGTATGTGATGTACTACCCTGTACATATAATTGACTTACATTGATACCGTGTAAACAGCCGCTCTGCGGATATACGTAAAAAAATAGCCGCTCTGCATATAGAGATGGCGGTGGCGGCCTAGGCAGCGGCTACCGGAGAAGAGGTCAATCCTTGGTCGGTGGGCAGTGGCGGCGTCATAGGAGGTCAATCCTCGGTTTGCGGCGGGAGATAGGAGGAGCTCAACCATCGAGATCGGCGGCGACGTGATTCAAGCACATCCATCGCGGTCGATGGCGAGATAGTGGAGGTCGAACTTCAGGTGGCAGCCGCACTAAGCTTTGCTCCTCGACCCTGCTGTCTCGGCGTGCCGCCACATCGCGCTTCTCTGTCTGCTGGGTGGAGGTCGCCGCGCGGCTAATTAATTAAGGAATTCTTTTCGTGAGTGGCTTAATTAAGGTATTCAACTCTTAAGGGTAGTGTTGTACTAGTACTCTGCGTGTAAATTGACTGACCATTAATTTTTGTCATTACACGTCTGGGTAACAATATGGAGTGCCCTCAGTAATTATGATAATAAAACCTTGTGATTTATACACGCATCTTTGGGCAACACTCAATCCGTGTATTAATATTGTTGTTTTGTTTTTAATTACCATTCATGTGCTGCAAATGGAACGAGCTCAATGGATGAAGAATCGGAAAATCGTAGATTTTATCAATGGCATGACAGAGTTCATGAATTTGGCTGAAAGTACAAAGAGGAGAATTGGTGATGCGGATTACATCCTGTGCCATGTACTGATTGTGCTAATACAGAGTCACATGAAGTTGCAGATGTCCAGTGGCACTTAGTCTCTCAGGGATTCATGGATGGATATACACGTTGGACCAGACACGATTAAGAGGAGGTCAGGGATGAAGATACCCAGGGCTGCGAGATGCCAAACCCCGATCAGTGTCACATGGATGTTGAATCTAACATCGGGGCAAAGGCGTCAAGCTACCAATGGAACACCGGAAAGCCGAAACACCCACTAGAAAACTAAGACGTCGACGCAGATGACGATGATCTTGATATGCCAGATTTTGCTTCTATGATTGCAGATTTCGAGGGCCCAAAAAAGGATATGATTGGGTACAAGGATCTGCCAACCATTGACGCGAACTCCAAGAAAGAATTGCATCCAGGTTGCAAAAAGAAATATTCCAAGTTGAGTGCAACCCTGGCACTTCTCAGATTTAAAGCAGCAAACGGTCTATCAAACAAGGGCTTCACAGAGATGTTAGGTATTTTCAAAGAAATTCTTTCGGAAGATAATGTGCTCCCCAGAAGCACGAATTAAGCGAATAAAATTGTTTGCCCATTGGAACTTGAAGTACAGAAGATACACTCTTGTGTGAATGATTTTATATTGTACCGTGGTGAGTACAAAGATTTGCGTGCATGTCCCAAATGCAAGCATGCACGATACAAGCGCAGGGGAGCAAAGGGACAAGTACAAATTGAACGACGAGATCAAGATAGGGATCCCATTCAAGGTTGTTTGGTACTTGCCTTTAATTCCAAGGGTGAGGCGTTTGTTTGCAAACCCTAGAGAGGCAAAGAGGTTGCGGTGGCATCATGATGAGCGAATTGCGGATAAGTATATGAGACACCCGAAAGATGGGGCTCAGTGGGAATTAATCGACAACAAGTTTCAAGACTTTGCCAATGATCCTAGAAGTATAAGGCTCGGGGAGTGTACTGGCGGGATGAATTCTTTTGGCGATATGAGCACCAATCACAGCACATGGCCGGTGCTTCTGTGCATATATAACCTAGCTCCTTGGTTGTGTATGAAGAAAGAATACATTATGATGTAAATGATTATCCAAGGACCGAAGCAACCTAGAAATGGCATCGACATTTACTTTCAGCTACTGGTAGAAGAACTACTGATAGTGTGGATAGATGCACCTGCTGTAAAATGTTATGATGCTTAAAGAAAGGAGATTTTCGATCTAAGCGATGCTGGTGCACACCATTCAAGATATGCCGGCATTAGGCAACACATCGGGGCAGAAAACAAAGGAAGGTAGGGTGTGTCACATGCATGGATAGGACAACTAGCAGAAGACTTCCCAACTCGCGCAAAACCGTGTATTTGCGTCATCGTAGGTTCTTACGGAAAAATCACCCATACCGAAAGATGAAAGCTGAATTTGATGGTACGACAGAGGTAGGTGTGGGCCCAAGACCCTATGATGGGGAGTTGGTCCACAACATGGCTAAACAAATTAATGTTGTGCTTGACAAGAATCATGCTTTGACGGTGAAACAAACACCTAAGGGTCAAGTGTTTAAGAAGAAATCGGTGTTCTAGAAATTACCTTACTGGGAGATTATACGTGTTACGTCATTGCATCGATGTCGTGCACGTAGAGAAGAACATTTGTGAAAGCATCCTTGGTACTCTGCTCAAGATTAAAGGTAAAAGAAAGGATGGTGAGGGTTCACGGCTCAATATGCTTGCTGATCAATCAAAATGCAAGAGTGAAGCAGAAGATGATGAAAAATTCATCAAAGCTCGCCAGAGTTACAATTTCAGTACAAAACAAGCAACACAGTTCTTCACCTATTTGTTGTCAGTTAAGACACCCTCTTCCTACTCCGCAAACATCAGAAGTCTCGTGTATTTGAGCTCAGGTAAAATGAAGTTGGGAAACATGAAGTCACATGATTGCCACATAATGTTGACACAAATCCTCCCAGTGGCCATCAGGAATCCAATGGACAAAGATATAAGAAACACACTCATTGAGCTCTCTGATTTCTTCAACCAACTATGGCACAAAGTTGTAGATCCTGAAGAGTTGGATCATATGCAAGATGATATTGCAAGAATATTGTCCAACCTAGAGATGGTTTTCCCACTGTCATTCTTTGATGTCATGGTTCATCTCACTGTGCACCTTGTCGACGAGATAAAGTATTGTGGTCTTATGTTTCTTCGCAACATGTATCGCTTTGAGCGGTTCATGGGAATACTGAAGCGCTTTTGTCGGAACCGAAACCATCCAGAGGCAAGCATCCTACAAGGTTATACCGCGGAGGAGGTGGTTGAGTTTTGCACTGAATACATGAAACAAAGACCTATAGGTTTGCCCCTCTCTCTCCACGAGGGAAGGCTGAAAGGTAAGCCAGTCCTTGCTGGCACGCAAATGGTTGCACCCGAAGAATTGGCAGAGAAAGCCCATTTGACGCTACTCCTTAACAACCCAGTTCTCAGTGCTTATGCCGAAGAACACTTGGCGGAGATACGCCCAAGCTTCTTACCAATGGTGCCTTCATCAGATGTGGAGATGAAGGAGCACACTAAGAACTACGCCGCATGGCTGAAGAATCGTTTGGCACAAGGATCCATCGATGACATTGCTACATGGTTGGCACAAAATCCATCACCTAAGGTGTTGACGTACCAAGCATATGACATAAATGGATACATGTTCTACACTAAGGAACGTGATGGGAAGACCTCATATCATAACAACTCTGTTCAAATAGAATGCATGAATGTAGATGAAGCTGATAAAAGGGTACACTATGGAACCATCAAAGAGATTTTGGGAGCTTGACTATGTGAAAGTTAAGGTGGCATTATTCAGGTGCGCATGAATCCCTCTTGGTCATGTAAAGGTTGATGATTACAGGAAGACCTGTGTTAACAGGACAACGATGTCATATCACGCGGACCCGTTCACTCTTGCCAGCGATGCTACCCATATTTTCTTTGCGGAAGACCCCTTGCGTAAGAACTCCCATATAGTGATGCATGGGAAGATGGGGGTACTGGGTGTCGACGATGTTGCCGATGAGGACGAGTACGATGAATTTGCTGAGTTGCCAGCCAAAGGGTCATGCACCCGTGTACCAGAGAAGCGTAAAATCATCAGAAAACCCAAGTTCATTCGGGGTTAACGTAATGATCCCAGTTCCCCCATGTACATGGGAATTAAGCCGTAAGACTAGTCTTTATTCCTACCCTGCAACTTAATTCGTTCAATTTAGAACTGTTGCATGTACTAAATTTGTGAGTTATGCCCAGTTTCCTGTTGATGTAAGAACCACTAATATGTTGACCTTGATATGCTGTCAGCTCAGGCAATGAATATGAACTGTTTTTTGTTATTATTATTATATCATAGAGGTAACACACTCAATTGATCTCAGTACAGTATGTGTGAACAAAAATATGCAATCTGGTTTGCGAATAGCACACGGTTCATTGATGAAAGCCGTGTGCGGACCAAACCCCGCCCGCGATCTGAGTCGTGCTTTCTGATTGTCCAGAACCCAAACCCCACGGATCGTACATCTGCACTGTTTGGATGCTCCCAGATCAAACGACGATCCTCATCCCTTTCGACAGCACATGCAGTTCCGGTTGTAATTTTATTTTTATGCACAAAATGCACGTTAAACTCAAAAAATGTCTTAAATATAGCTAACGATACCTGAAATGCGTCAGAAAATCAAACACGTGGTATAATGGTGATTGCGTATCGTGGAAATTTTTATGAGGCCAAATGATGAAGTCACCGGGCACTGGAGTTTGAATTGACACGTCTTCTTTTGGAAACCATGATCCTTCTTGTGAGATGCTCCGGTTTGGAACGAGCGATCATCAAAACTTGTGCCAAACTTTACCAATTTTTTTCCACGGGGTCGTGAGAGCACGCCACGGGCACACATCGATTTTGATGATGTCCGGACTCCATCTAAATTTCCTGTAATTAAAATACCAACTAGGCCTACGCCAGTGGCCGCACCGTGCGGCCAAAATGTTTGAAACTTCTCCCCGCTTCTCGAACAAACGGATGAAAACTCGCAAAGTGAAGCACAAATGATTTGTACACCTTCTTTGCTAGGCTGATCGTAATGGGAGTATCATAGCTAGTATCATGCATGCCATCTAGGCAATTTTGATGAGTTGTCATAGAATTAAATGAAGAAAGAGAGGGTTAAGTATCATATCATGATACCGTATCATAATAAATGCTATGCTACTACGTGTCATGCATGACAATAAATAAAATACTACGTGATACTTACTTATGATACTATGCACGCATTACGGAGGTAGTATCATATGCATGATACTAGTATATGATACTCCCCATTACAACCAACCTTATCATATACTAGTATCATGCATATGATACTACCTCCGTAATGCGTGCATAGTATCATAAGTATATGATACTACCTCCGTAATGCGCGCATAGTATCATAAGTTAGTATCTTAGTTTGCCTTATTAATTGCCATGCATGACACAAAGTAGTACAACATTTAATATGATACGGTATCATGATATGATACCACACCCTCTCTTTCCTCACTTAATTGTGTGCCACATCATCCAAAAAGTCTAGTTGGCATGCATGATACTGCTTATGATACTCCCCTTACGACCAGCCTTAGGGTGGCCATAGTGGGGGTATTATAGCCGGTATCATGCACTCGGGAATAGCAAATATGATGATGTGGAAAAGAAGTAACATAGGTAGATACCATAACATAATAAATATGCGATACTAGTTTATGTCATGCATGGCCATAAATACGGTCATCTATGATACTACGCACTATGAAGGTACGTACGTAGTATGATACAATAGTATCATATGCATGATACTATAGCTAGTATATGATACTCCCCACTATAAGGCTGGCCATAGTGGTGGTATCATAGCCGATATCATGCACTCGGAAATAGCAAGTATGCTGATGTGGCAAAGAATTAAAGAAGATAGGGAGGGTTAGAGTCACATATAGGTAGATACCGTATCATGTTAAATGCAATGCTAATTTGTGTCATGCATGGCAATAAATATGATCATCTATGATACTAATCTATTATACTATGCATGATACTAGTATATGACACTCTCCACTATGAGTATGCTAAGTATAGCCTAACTAAAACACCCACATGTAGTTGTAGTAGGGTTTTTGACTTTATATGCACTAAAATGCAAGGTAAGTGCAAAGCATGACTTAAACATAGCAGACGAGACCTGAAATGGGCCGGAAAATCAAACCAAGGGTATATACGCGATTGTTTACCATGATTTTTTTTCGAGGCAGAATGATGTAGTAACTAACGATTTGAAGTCTGAAGTGCCACGTCTCCTTTTGGAAACCATGATCCTTCTTGTGAGATGCTCCGGTATGGAAGGTGCGAGCACCAAAACTTGTGCCAAACTTTACCAATTTTTTTCGATGCGATCGTAAGAGCACACCACAGTGAAACAATGATTTTTGTTATTTTCCGGACTCTATATGCATTTCCTGAAATTGAAATACCAACAAGGCCTACGCCTCTGGATGCACCCTGCGGCTGAACTGTTTGAAGTTTTTTCCCGTTTCTCGGACAATGAATGAAAACTTCATAAGCGACACACAAATGATCTTGCTAACACCCATGTGTAGTTACATATATATATATATATATATATATATATATATATATATATATATATATATATATATATATATATATATATATATATATATATACAAACGAGATCCTTTTTTTTGCATATTCAAAGTTTGAGATTGCTAGCCAGGCCTGCCGCCTGGTAAAATGTACCAGAAAATCGAACCATAGGGTACAATCGTGATTTCTTACCGTGGAAAAAAATTGGAGGTGAAACGATGAACTCATGTTTTCATTCTAACATAAATATGCTGTTAGTTAATGTAAATGTTTCAAATTGCACATGGTTCACTCACGAAAGCCGTGTGTCCACTAAACCATGGCCGATGCCCCCTGTCACGCGCGTGACCTGAGTCGTGCATTCTGATTGGCCAGAACCCAAACCCCACGGATCGCACGTCTGCATTGTTGGATTCTCCTTGATCGAACTGTTATCCTCATCCCTTTTGACATCACATGCAGTTCCGGTTGTGATTTTATTTATATCCACAAATTCCAATAAATTCAAAAAATGTCTTCAATATTGCAAATGATACCTGAAATGCGTTAGAAAATCAAACCCGTGGTATAATGGTGATTGCCTGCCGTGGAAATTTTTTATGAGGCCAAATGATGAAGTCACCGACCACTGGAGTTTGAATTGACACTTCTCCTTTTGGAAACCATGGTCCTTCATGTGAGATGCTCCGGTTTGGAAGGAACGATCATCAAAACTTGTCCCAAACTTTACCAAAAAATTCCCCCGGGGTCATGAGAGTACGCCATGGGCACACACCGATTTTTGTGATGTCTGGACTCCATCGGAACTCCCAGTAATTAAAATACCAATTAGGCCTACGCTGGTGGCCGCACCTCACAGCCGAAATGTTTGAAACTTCTCCCGTTTCTCAGATAATGGATGAAAACTCGCAAAGTGACACACAAATGATTTGTACACCTTCTTTGCTAACTAACACCCATATGTAGTTGTAGAACAATTTTGAATTTAATTATATGCATTAAATGCAAGGTAAGTGAAAAAATGACTTAAATATACCAATGAGACCTGAAATGGGCCAGAAAATCAAACCTAGGGTATATACATTATTGTTTACCATGGAAAAATTTCGAGGCGGAACGATGTAGTCACTGAAGATTGGAGACAGAAGTGTCGCATCTCCTTTTGGAAACTATGATCCTTCTTGTGAGATGCTCCGATTTGGAAGGTGTGAGCATCAAAACTTGTGCCATCTTTACTAAAAATATCCATGTGACCCTGAGAGCACGCCACGGTGACACACCGATTTTTGTTATTTTTGGACTCTATATGCATTTCCTGTAATTAGAATACCAACAAGGCATACGCCTCTGGCCGCACCCTGCGGCCAAACTGTTTGAATTTTTTTCCCGTTTCTCGAACAATGAATGAAAACTCCCAAAGCGACACACAAATGATCTTGCTAGCTAGCACCCACGTGTAGTTGCGACTATAGCAAACAACTCAAATATAGCAAATGATACCTCAAATGCACGAGAAAATCGAACCATAGGGTACATTGGTGATTTCTTACCGTGGAAAACAATTTGGAGGCGAAGCGATGAACTCTTGTTTTCATTCAAACGAAAATATGCTGTTAGTTGATGTAAATGTTTTCAAATAATACATGGTTCACTCATGAAAGCCGTGTACCTACCAAACCATGGCCGATGCCCCCCTTGCTGCACCCGCGATCTGAGTCCTGTGTTCTGATTGGCCAGAACCCAAACCCCATGGATCGTACATCTGCACCGTTGGATGCTCCCAGATCAAACGACAATCCTCATCCCTTTCGACAGGAAATGCAGTCCGACTAGGATTTGATTTATCTGCCAAAATGCACGGTAAATGCCAAAAAATGTCTTAAATATAGCAAATGAGACCTGAAATGCGCCAGCAAACCAAACCCGTGGTATAATGGTGATTGCTTAACATGGGAAAAATTTAGAGGCGAAACGATGAACTCACGTCTTCATTTCAAACGAAATTATTCTCTTTGTGCACACGAGCGCTTAGAGGCAGCCGTTTGCATAGGCCTTTCCACGCGACGACCAGGGATAATTTTCACCCTTTTCACCTAGGCCGCCAACACCCACCCACCGCCCGCCCGCGTTTCACTCAACTAGTCCACCCGATCTCCATCGCCAGCTCCCCCCACCCCCAGATCTACAACAGAACCCTCTCCGGTGCCGGCGTGCTCACCCCGGCCGTGTGCCCGCTCTTCGGCGTCAAGCTACCTCCACTGCCGTTCCCAACACACAGCTGCCCACGCCTCGCCGTCTTCGTTTGGTCGCCAGCCACCCTCGAGCATATCGATCCTGCAACCCTCGCCTCTCCTGTGGTCCGGTCGGGTTTGCATTAAGAAGCCTGTTAGTTACTGCTCTCCATCACGGTGAGGCATATTTCCTTGCAATCCCACTTCCTATTTCGTTCTGTATGTTCCCAAATTGGCTATAAAATAACAGAGAGCGTATATATGTTCATTATCTACCTTCCTAACTAGCACATATAAGCTGTATTTGTTCCTATAAGTTACTGCCGATTTATAGATCGCGGGCGCCCGAGTCACACAAACTTAACAAATAAGACGTACATTTTCTAAATTATTGCATGACATGTTTAGACAGCTTGATACCAGGTTGTTAGTTTTATGCTTATCCTCCTTTCCCGAGTTTTGCATGTGTTCTCTATAGATGCCGATTAGCAGCGATAACACTCATGCTTCAAGCGATGTATCTTCATATGATTCCGACAACCCCAGGTCTTCAGCAGATGGTGAGGGATCAAGTAATCTTGAACGGGATAGAGCTGCAGCAATTACCCTTCCGGCCAGGACACGGAGGAATGCTCCAAGGAAGCTGATACGTCTCCATCGTATCTACTTTTACAAACACTTTTGCCCTTGTTTTGGACTCTAACTTGCATGATTTGAATGGAACTAACCCGGACTGACGCTGTTTTCAGCAGAATTGCCATGGTGTTATTTATGTGCAGAAACAAACATTCTCGGAATGACCTGAAACTCCACGGAACAGCTTTTCGGAAATAATAAAAAATCCTTGCCAAAGATGAAGACCAGGGGGCCCACATCCTGTCCACGAGGGTGGGGGGCGCGCCCCCTACCTCGTGGGCCCCTTGGAGCTCCTCCGATGCCAACTCCAACTCTATATATTTGCTTTCAGGGAGAAAAAAATAAAGGAGAAGAAATCATCGCGTTTTACGATACGGAGCCGCCGCCAAGCCCTAAAACCTCTCAGGAGGGCTGATCTGGAGTCCGTTTGGGGCTCCGGAGAGGGGGATTCGTCGCCGTCATCATCATCAACCATCCTCCATCACCAATTTCATGATGCTCACCGTCGTGCGTGAGTAATTCCATCGTAGGCTTGCTGGACGGTGATGGGTTGGATGAGATCTATCATGTAATCGAGTTAGTTTTGTTAGGGTTTGATCCCTAGTATCCACTATGTTCTGAGATTGATGTTGCTATGACTTTGCTATGCTTAATGCTTGTCACTAGGGCCCGAGTGCCATGATTTCAGATCTGAACCTATTATGTTTTCACGAATATAGGTGAGTTCTTGATCCTATCTTGCAAGTCTATAGTCACCTACTATGTGTTATGATCCGGCAACCCCGATGTGACAATAATCGGGACCACTCTCGGTGATGACCATATTTTGAGGAGTTCATGTATTCACTATGTGCTAATGCTTTGTTCCAGTTCTCTATTAAAAGGAGGCCTTAATATCCCTTAGTTTCCATTAGGACCCCGCTGCCACGGGAGGGTAGGACAAAAGATGTCATGCAAGTTCTTTTCCATAAGCACGTATGACTATATTCGAATACATGCCTACATTACATTGATGAATTGGAGCTAGTTACGTGTCACCCTATGTTATGATCATTACATGATGAACCGCATCCGCATAATTATCCATCACCGATCCAATGCCTACGAGCTTTCCATATCTTGGTTTACGCTTATTTACTTTCCGTTACTCTTGTTACAATCACTACAAAACACCAAAAATATTACTTTTTCTTTCATTACTATTTTGTTACCATTACCACTATTATCATACTACTTTGCTACTAAATACTTTGCTGCAGATATTAAGTTATCCAGGTGTGGCTGAATTGACAACTCAATTGCTAATACTTGAGAATATTCTTTGGCTCCCCTTGTGTCGAATAAATAAATTTGGGTGAATAATCTACCCTCGAAAGCTGTTGCGATCCCCTACACTTGTGGGTTATCAAGATAAATTTCTGGCGCCGTTACCGGGGAGCATAACTCTATTCTTTGAGTCACTTGGGATTTATATCTGCTGGTCACTATGAAGAACTTGAAAGACGCTAAGACAACAATTTATCCCTCAACTACGAGGGGAGGTAAGGAACTGCCATCTAGCTCTGCACTTGATTCACCTTCCGTTTTGAGTAAGCTTGCGACACCTAAACCTGCTTCTGCTATTCGTTCTGATATGTCGCATGTTATTGATGATGTCACTTCTACTATGCATGACACTTATGATGAAACTACTTCTATGCTTGATACTACTGTGCCCCTTAATGATTTTCTTGATGAACAAATTGCTAGGGCTAGAGAGAAAGAAATTATTGAAACTGATCATGTTGATGAAATTGATGATGAAAACATGCCTGCTATTCCTGAGGGTTATATTTTTGATAAAGAAGCTTCTGCTATTATTTTAGCTTGCAAAGATAACGATGAGCTTAGAAGATTATTAGCTAAATGGAATAAGCAATCTCTTAATGATAGAATGAGGCCCGCCCCTGCTTTTGCTACTTCACCTATTTGTGTTGCCGATAAGGATTATGAATTCTCTGTTGATCCTGATATAATTACTTTGGTTGAATCTGATCCTTTTCATGGCTATGAATCTGAAACTATTGTGGCACATCTTACTAAATTAAATGATATAGACACCCTGTTCACTAATGATGAGAGATCTCACTACTTATATATCCTTAAAATATTTCCGTTCTCATTAAAGGGTGATGCTAAGATATGGTTTAATTCTCTTGATCCTGGTTGTGTGCGTAGTCCCCAGGATATGATTTATTACTTCTCTGCTAAATATTTCCCTGCTCATAAGAAACAATCTGCCTTGAGGGAAATATACAACTTTGTGCAAATTGAAGAAGAGAGTCTCCCACAAGCTTGGGGGAGGTTTCTCAAGTTACTAAATGCTTTGCCTGATCATCCTCTTAAGAAAAATGAAATACTTGATATCTTTTATAATGGACTAACCGATGCTTCTAGAGATTACCTGGATAGTTGTGCTGGTTCTCTTTTCAGGGAAAGAACACCGAATGAAGCTGAAATTCTATTGAATAATATGTTGACAAATGAAAATAATTGGGCACCTCCCAGAGCCAGCTCTGAGCCAATTCTCGAGCCTATTCTGAACCAACTCCTAAGAAGAGAGGTGTTCTATTTCTCAGTCCTGAAGATATGCAAGAGGCAAAGAAATCTATGAATGAAAAAGGTATTAAAGCTGAAGATGTTAAGAATTTACCTCCTATTGAAGAAATACATGGTCTTAATTTACCGCCTGTTGAAGAAACACATGATCTTAATCCATTACCTATTGAATAACCTCCAGGTCTTGATAACCCAACACAGGTAGTAAAGGTAAATTCTCTCTATAGATTTGATGAAGGTGATATTCCTCACTATAAGACTGCTAGGCAATGCTTAGAAGAGTTTGATAATTTTATTGTCAAACAAGAAAATTTCAATGCTTATTTTCGTAGAAAATTAAAGCAAAATACTTATATGATTAAACACTTGGATGATTATATGGCTGATGTTAGATGTGAACTTAAACTTGTTAGCAAACATGCTTCTATGGTTACCACTCAAGTAGAACAAGTACTAAGGCTCAAAATGATTTGCTCAATGAAATGAATAGTAAGAAAAATGATTATGCTGTTAGAGTGGCTACTAGAACTGGTAGAATGACTCAGGAACCTTTGTATCCTGAAGGCCACCCTAAGAGAATTGAGCAAGATTCTCAGAGAAATAATATTGATGCACCTAGTTCTTCTAAAAAGAAGAAAAAAAATGATAGGACTTTGCAAACTTCTAGTGAACTTATTGCTGAACCACCTGAGAATCCAAATGATATATCTATTTCGGATGCTGAAACACAATCTGGTAATGAACATGAACCTAGTGAAAATGTTAATGATGATGTTCATAATGATGCTCAACCTAGTAATGATAATGATGTAGAAAGTGAACCTGCTGTTGATCTTGATACCCACAATCAAAGAATCAACGTTATGAGAAGAGAGACTTTGTTGCTAGCAAACATGGTAAAGAAAGAGAACCATGGGTTCAGAAACCCATGCCTTTTCCTCCCAAACCATCCAAGAAAAAGGATGATGAGGATTTTGAGCGCTTTGCTGAAATGATTAGACCTATCTTTTTCCGTATGCGATTAACTGATATGCTCAAAATGAATCCTTATGCTAAGTATATGAAAGATATTGTTACAAATAAGAGAAAGATACCGGAAGCTGAAATTTCCACCATGCCTGCTAATTATACTTTTAAGGGTGGAATACCAAAGAAACTTGGAGATCCAGGAGTACCTACTATACCATGCTCCATTAAAAGAAATTATGTTAAAACTGCTTTATGTGATCTTGGAGCGGTGTTAGTGTTATGCCTCTCTCTTTATATCGTAGACTTGACTTGAATAAGTTGACACCTCTTGAAATGTCTTTGCAAATGGCTGATAAATCAACTGCTATACACTGCCGGTATATGTGAGGATGTGCTGTTGTGGTTGCAAACGTTACTATTTTAACGGACTTTGTTATTCTTGATATTCCGAGGGCGATAGTATGTCTATTATTCTTGGAAGACCTTTTCTGAATACTGCAGGGGCTGTTATTGATTGCAACAAAGGCAATGTCACTTTTCATGTTAATGGTGAGCATACGGTACACTTTCCGAGGAAACAACCTCAAGTTCATAGTATCAACTCTATTGGAAAAGTTCCATCGATTATATTTGGAGGTTTTGAATTTCCTCTTCCTACTGTCAAGAAGAAATATGATATACTTATTATTGGGGATGTGCATATCCCCGTTGAGGTAACATAGTGTTATTCGAAATTTCTCCGGTTCCATGTTAGTCGGAATGAGTTTGTTAACAAGACCTGATCAACTTTGTTAGTGGATTCCTTTTGATGAGCATGAGATGGATGAAACTAGAAGGCACAACCTTCTGTACCCTCTTTATACTTTCTGTTATTTAGTTGAAATAAAGTAAAAATAGTATTTTTTCTGTCTACTTCCTGATTTATCCGTGCAATATAAAAATACCCCGAAAATAAAAGTTCTCCAAATGCCCTGAAAATGAAATACATTTTTTTCTAGAATATTTGAGGATTTATGGTACTGAGAACACACCAGGGGGTGAACCACCTAGCCACGAGGGTGGAGGGCGCGCCCTACCCCCCAGGGCGCGCCCCCTGCCTCATGGGCCCATGGTGGCCCTCCTCCACTTATTCCTGCACCCATACAGTTCTTCTTCCTCCCACAAACACGAATATCTAGCTCAAGCACGAGTTCTAGCTCACTTTGCTGCGATTTTCGATCTCCTTGCTCAAAGCACCTCTCACAAAACTGCTTGGGGAGATTGTTCCTTGGTATGTGACTCCTCCATTGGTCCAATTAGTTTTTGTTCTAGTGCTTTATTCATTCCAAATTTGTGCTGCATAGGTGACCATGTTCTTGAGCTTGCATGTCAAATTTATATGGTTCCAAGTAGTTCTAATGCACGATATATCCTCTAGGCACTTGTAGGAGTAGTTGCTATCAATTTTATTGAGCTTGGCTCACTTTTGTTTGAAGTTACTAAAAATTTCAGAATATTTCAGAAAATGATGAAGAGACTTTTGAGGGGCTCATTGAGCCGAAGCTCGAAGGAAAAGCAAAATGAAGAAGCACAGAGGCCCAAATATAATTTGCCTCATACCGCGGAGGTCCGGCCGTGTGAATGGCCTTCCGATGACTTCTTGAGACAAGCTGGGATTTAGGAGGATTTTTATTCATTGGCTGAGGATGCTGGCCTCACTGACTTCCTCCGCGACCAACGTCATTAGTATCTCTTACTCACTAATACTTTTGTGCAAAACTTCTACTATTTTCCTAAGGAATCACCTCCTTCAGTAGAGTTTCATTTATATGACGTTGTTAAGAAAATGCCACTAGATGAATTTTGCGAGGTTTGCAAAATACCCTTCAAGGGTACCTTAGATGAACCACATCGTAAGGATGTGGAAGAATTTATTAACACCGTCACTGTGGGGGAAACCAGGAAGGTTTCCGATGCAAGAATCACTAGTATACATTTTCCTATTTTACGCTACTTTGCCTTATTTGCTAGTCGTTGCTTGATTGGTCATGGAAACCGTGGAAACCTTAGTGTTCCTGATATTATAATTTTGTTCCATGGTTTATACCGCAATAACACTGTTAGTATGGGCGGAATTATTGCTAAACGGTTAATTTTGAACTGTACTAAGGGTCCCATCTGTGGAGGTATTTATGCTTCACGCCTAGCTGCACACTTTAACATACCTATTAGGCTCTATGAGAAAGAAGAAAAATTGCTGCCCAACGCTTATTTAGATTATAAGAGTATGCTAGCGCATGACTTTATTGTTAAGGGCAGGGAAGGGGAGCTTAAATACAAATTATTCTTTAATAAACATCATCCTGAGACTATTACTTTGCCTGCTCCTTCTTTGTTTAACTTGTCTGAAGGTCCGTATCTCGTTCCGTGGGCGGCCGTTCAAGCTTACTGGAACCCTGCACCAGCCCCGGAGCCGGAACCACAATTTGAGCCTCCACGACAGTCTAATTACCAGTGGGATCCGGAGATGATTGCCAGCCAGTGGCAGTCAGAGTCCTCTTCATCGCAGTACGACCCCAGCTACACCTATGGATATCCGCCAGACCATCCTTGGCAATGAACCAACTTAGGCCAAAAGCCTAAGCTTGGGGGAGTACGTATTTCCCACCGACATTACATTTATGTTCACACACACTCATTACTAGATGTCGGTGCTCATACTCTTTCAGTGTAATATCCATGCTAGTTTATTTTCTTTTTCCTGCTTTCTTCTTGTGTGTTTGTTAAACCTTAAGAAAAAAAAATTAGTAATAGCTTCTAGTTAGTTTACCTTTTCTTGCTGTAGTAGTAATAATTAAAAAGAAAACCCAAAAAGATTTCACGTTCTTCTTTTGCTTGTTGGGAGCTTTCCCGTGTAAATAGTTTTTATTTCCTTTCTTTTCTTTGGGGGTCGATAGGAGAAGACCATAATTAAATTGTTGAAGTGGCTCTTATATGCATTATTGTTGATTTAACCAAGAGCCCATATTGCCTTGTCTTCTCCTGCTTATTGAATGCTCGCAGATTCCAGCTTAGTCCAATGCACGTGCACTCTTATTATTATTCACATCGTCCGGTCGTGCAAGTGAAAGGCAATAATGACGATATATGATGAACTGAATGAGATAAGCGAAGCTGGTATGAAGTCGACCTCTCTTGTTTTTGTAAATATGATGAGTTCATCGTTCTTGATTCAGCTTATTATGAATAAACATGTTTGCAATGACAATTAGAGATCATAGTTGCTTATGCCATGCTTGATTAGCTATGACTTATAATGGTTTACCTTGCGTGCCAACATGCTATTAAAATGGTTGTGATGTGGTATAGTGGGGTGGTATCCTCCTTTGAATGATTTAAGTGACTTGACTTGGCACATGTTCACACATGTAGTTGAAACAAATCAACATAGCCTTCACGATATTTATGTTCATGGTGGATTATATCCTACTCATGCTTGCATCCAATGTTTATTAATTTTAATGCATGTTCATGGCTGTTGTCGCTCTCTAGTTGGTCGCTTCCCAGTCTTTTGCTAGCCTTCTCTTGTACTAAGCGGTAATACTGCTTGTGCATCCAATCCCTTAAACCCCAAAGTTATTCCAAATGAGTCCACTATACCTTCCTATATGCGGTATTTACCTGCCGTTCCAAGTAAATTTGTATGTGCCAAACTCTAAACCTTCAAATAAACATTCTGTTTTGTATGCTCGAATAGCTCATGTATCAACTAGGGTTGTCCTTATCTTCCATGTTAGGCGGGCTATTCTCAAGAGGAGTGGACCCCGCTCCTCATTCACGAGAACATGGCTGGTTACCGGGATGCCCAGTCCCATGCTTTATGCAAACTAAATCAAAATAATTGCAAACAAAACTCCCCCTGGGACTATTGCTAGTTGGAGACACTCGTTGTTTCGAGCAAGTCATGGATTGATGCTTGTTGGTGGAGGGGGAGTATAAGCTTTACCATTCTGTTTGGGAACCGCCTATAATGTGTATAGCATGGAAGATATCTCCATCTCTTAGTTGCTATGTTGACAATGAAAGTATGCCACTCAAAATATTATTTATCTCTATTTCAAAACCGAGCTCTGGCACCTCTACAAATCCCTTCTTCCCTCTGCGAAGGGCGTATCTATTTACTTTTATGTTGAGTCATCACCCTCTTATTAAAAGCACTAGCTGGAGAGCGCAGCTGTCATTTGCATCCATTACTATTAATTCATATTGGGTATGACTATGATTGGATCTCTTTTACCATGGATTACAATGTCTAGTCAGTCCTTGATCTTTAAAGGTGCTCTGCATTTATGTTTTGCGGTCTCAGAAAGGGCTAGCGAGATACCATCTTGTTATATCATATTATGATTGTTTTGAGAAAGTGTTGTCATCCGAGATTTATTATTATGACTCGCTAGTTGATTATTCCATTGATATGAGTAAACATGAGACCTGAGAATTATTGCAAATGTGGTTAGTTATAATCTTTCTTTGAAAACCTGAATCTTGGCTTTACATATTTACAACAACAAGAGCAAACGAGTTTGTAAAAGTTTTATTTATCTCTTTCAGTTTATCAACTGAATTGCTTGAGGACAAGCAAAGGTTTAAGCTTGGGGAGTTGATCGTCTCCGTCGTATCTACTTTTCCAAACACTTTGCCCTTGTTTTGGACTCTAACTTGCATGATTTGAATGGAACTAACCCGGACTGACGCTGTTTTCAGCAGAATTGCCATGGTGTTATTTATGTGCAGAAACAAACATTCTCGGAATGACTTGAAACTCCACGCAACAGCTTTTCGGAAATAATAATAAATCCTTGCCAAAGATGAAGACCAGGGGGCCCACACCCTGTCCACGAGGGTGGGGAGCGCGCCCCCCTACCTCGTGGGCCCCCTGGAGCTCCTCCGACGCCAACTCCAACTCTATATATTTGCTTTCGGGGAGAAAAAATAAAGGAGAAGAAATCATCACGTTTTACGATCTGGAGCCGCCAAGCCCTAAAACCTCTCGGAGGGCTGATCTGGAGTCCGTTCGGGGCTCCGGAGAGGGGGATTCGTCGCTGTCGTCATCATCAACCATCCTCCATCACCAATTTCATGATGCTCACCGCCGCGCGTGAGTAATTCCATCGTAGGCTTGCTGGACGGTGATGGGCTGGATGAGATCTATCATGTAATCGAGTTAGTTTTTTAGGGTTTGATCCCTAGTATCCACTATGTTCAGAGATTGATGTTGCTATGACTTTGCTATGCTTAATGCTTGTCACTAGGGACCGAGTGCCATGATTTCAGATCTGAACCTATTATGTTTTCATGAATATATGTGAGTTCTTGATCCTATCTTGCAAGTCTATAGTTAGCTACTATGTGTTATGATCCGGCAACCCCGAAGTGACAATAATCGGGACCACTCCCGGTGATGACCATAGTTTGAGGATTTCATGTATTCACTATGTGCTAATGCTTTATTCCGGTTCTCTATTAAAAGGAGGCCTTAATATCCCTTAGTTTCCATTAGGACCCCGCTGCCACGGGAGGGTAGGACAAAAGATGTCATGCAAGTTCTTTTCCATAAGCACGTATGACTATATTCGAATACATGCCTACATTACATTGATGAATTGGAGCTAGTTACATGTCACCCTATGTTATGATCATTACATGATGAACCGCATCCGGCATAATTATCCATCACCGATCCAATGCCTATGAGCTTTCCATATCTTTGGTTTACGCTTATTTACTTTCCGTTACTCTTTGTTACAATCACTACAAAACACCAAAAATATTACTTTTGCTTTCGTTACTCTTTTGTTACCATTACCACTATTATGATACTACTTTGCTACTAAATACTTTGCTGCAGATATTAAGTTGTCCAGGTGTGGCTGAATTGACGACTCAGTTGCTAATACTTGAGAATATTCTTTGGCTCCCCTTGTGTCGAGTCAATAAATTTGGGTTGAATAATCTACCCTCGAAAGCTGTTGCGATCCCCTACACTTGTGGGTTATCAGAAGCCCACACACCAGCCTAAAGGTCTATATGAAGTAACCAAGATCTATTTAAAGTCTTGGGCTCCAACTAAACCAGGTAAAGCACACACGAGGTTCAGGAGTGTGTGTGGATTTGTTGGCAGGGCAAGGCTCAACATTAATCTGCCGGGGTTTCGGAAGGCTGACACAGAAACACAGCGAAGGATAGTTTGGGAGATCATGGATCACTTCAACATTCCAGAGCAGTGGAGAATGCAGGTGGACCACGCTGCACTGAAGAAGGATAGGGATGCTTGGAGAAACAAGAAGCATGTGTTGTACAAGAAGTACTTGAGTGAAGGCAAGGACCCAATCCCCGCATACCCCCAAATACAAAGGCAGACTGGGCACAATTCAAAAGGGTCAGGGAAACTAAAGAGTTTGCTGAGAAGAGTGCCAAGCAACCAAAACTACAGAAGAAGAACACACACCCCCACCGTATGGGTGTGGCAGGATACTACGACATGAAACCGATATGGGACCAGGAGGACAAAGAAGCAGTAGCGGCGGGTGGGAAACCGGCCTTTAGTAAAATCAGGGGCGAACGCCCCAGAGACTACTTGCGGGCACGTGCAAGGAGGCGTGATGACGGAACTTATTACTTTGAAAACTCACGTGACGAAGAACTATATCAAGTGATGTTAAAGGCTTCCAAGATCCTTGGAAGGTTCTACAGGAACTTAGGGCCATGTGACATTCTGTCTGATGCTCTGGAAACAAGAGAGCCCCCTGGCCGTGCAAGGGGTATAGGTGTTAATGTCCCACACAAGAGGGCTTTCACAGTCAGCAAAGAAGAGAGGCTTAGCATGAAAAAAGCAAGGAGTGAAATGAAGAAGAATGAATTGTTTGAAAGGTTGAGGAAGGACATGTATCTGGCTGTTCGAAAGGATATTGAGGAGTCAATGATGATGCAGAAGACTCTAACACTGATAGATAGCCAGCAGATGGGAGGGGAGGTGGGCATGGAGGATGCTGCTTATTGCACGACAACACCGCACAAGAGTAGCTATGCATCAGCTGACCCCAACGACACTGAGACTGCATCTGCTCACGATGATGCTATATCTGATCTATCTGGAATGAAAGACAGACTGAAGGGCATGCTTACACATTATGAAGGTACATTAAAATGTGCAACAACATGGGTTTGCCCACCCTTCTTGGAAGAGGGCCTCTTGTTGGACAATGTGCCATTGAAGCCGGGCTGTGCGAAGTGCTACGTGACTGAAGTAAAGCCTGTATTCAATGAATTTTCCCTGAAGAATGTCCTAGGAGACTTTGATGAGCAAAGGACCTTGGGAGAAACACTGTTACATCACATCCAGTGGCCACGAAAGGAAATGGAGTTCATTGATGAGACCCCTGAAGCCCCACCAAGAGCAACCAATGTCGCCCTCAACCGATGACGCTCTCCTTGCCACAACAGCTCTCGCGTGCTTCCCCCAAAGAACCTAATACTCGTAATCCGACGGCTGATGCATCAACCTATGATCAGCCGGCCCGACTTTGTGCTGTACATGCCATGTCATCCTCCGCCCTAGAGCAGCCAGTGGCAAGGCCTACAACTACTGAAGATGCACCATCGGTTCAGATGTCGGCCACTGAGGCAGCGGGGGGAGACCCAACTGCAACACATGCTCATCAGACCAACCTAGTGGAGCGGATCTCATCAAGCGATCGATGCTTCGAAACCGCTACTAAGCGATGCAGAGGTCCGAACCGATTGCTCATCACTCCGTCGATCCACGGTCCGTGATCAGCATACCAATGCGTCGGCACTTCTGCTCGACAAACCAACGCATTGGCACGGCTTCCTCGGCAGACACCGACAAGTTGGCACCACATGCGTAAACGACATAGCTTCAACACATGGTCAGCAGTCTGATGCCTCTGCTACTACAGCCCAGCAGTCTGTCACAGCAACACCTCCAGCTCAGCGGTCCAACATAGATAAACCGTCTTCTAAGCAGTCTGTCGAAGCTTCACCGTCTGCTCGGTAGTCTACCTTGCAGCCAACCAGATGTTCTGCTATAAATGCTTCAAGTACCAAGAAGGAAGCGGCCAAAAAGGCTGCACCCGCGAGGAAGCACGGCGGGAGATCAAAGAGGAAAGAGAACAATTGCCTCTTACTTAAAGCACTAATCGCCCAGAACCAAATTAACAGCAGGTTGTTTGAATCGGGGAGTAATATTATTTCTGACGGCATGGATGATGAAGAAGTAGATTTGTTGCTTGCTAAAAGTAAAGCAGATGTACTTGAAGCACACAATTATGTCCATGGCCAGCCATTTCTTGTTGGCGAATACTTTGATGAGTGCCGCTCCAGTTGTTGCGAGTTACATGAATATTGCATGGATCAAATGTTAGCAGGTCATCATGGTTTGCTAGTCCACTACAACAGAGATCATTTCCGACACGATGCTGATTCCATCAATGTGAGTTTCGAGGACTTAGATCTCTTCTTCAACTTCAACGAGCTCGATGCCACTCTTGTTAGATGTTTGATTTTGTAAGTACTTAACAAACTCTGATCAACTTTTCCATACAAGGCTGTAAATGATAAACAACTAACTGCATTTTATTCCTCTCAGGGGATTGAACGCGCAGAGAAATAAAAAGGGAGAGTGTGTATTTCATAGGTCTTGCATTAGCAAATTAATGGCACAACATTAAACGGTAAGGACCTACGGGACTGGGCCATTAACACGGTCGTCCGCCTCTTCGAATACTCGTCCCATGCAGAATCATTTCTCTGGCGATATCATGAACGGTAAGTCAAGTAAACAACCACGCATACACTGATTGTCTTTTAGATTTCGACATAATTCGTAAGTTCATGGCTTTCTTAATATGTAGCGATCACTGGATATTGGTATTCATTGTTCCAAACAAGAACACAGTTTACTACATGGATTCTCTCAAAGAGTCAACAAACGCTCAGGATCTAACGCATCTTCAGTAATTCATGCATAGGTATTGAATTCTATGATGTTGAAATTAGTTTGCATTCATATCTGGTTCAATAATTGATGTTGTTAAAATTCATCTTCATTTGCAGTGTGCTCGCATTATGGAAAACTAAACCAGGGAACCTGTTCGAGATGGAACTACCTCTGCAGCACGAGATCATTTCTTCGGTAACACGCCGAAATCCGTTATTTTCAGAAAATTTATCCAATAGTCTGCAAATACCTTTTCTTAAGCTAGTCGAATGTTCAAGCTTCTAAATAAACCTCTTTCTATTTTTGTCCAAAGAAAAAACAATACATCTAACACCGGTTAGGTTGTTCCTAACAGGACAAATACATGACTAATTCTGTACAAAAATTTTTAGTGTCCTCAGCAACAAGTAGGGACCAACCATTGTGGATACTATGTTTGCAGACACATGATCTCCATCTGCAAATCTGCTGATAGTTGTGACGATCCTCGCGAATTAGTACGTGTAAGTCTATCTTAATTAATATCTTCTACTCCACTCACATGGCACATTCTGTTCTTAAAAATACTGCAGCTCATCTTAGAGGACCCCTGAACCTCTCCCGGCTGGTGAATTGCTGATGGTTCGGAGATTTATCAATGACTTCTTCCTGAATCACTACATCTGGTGATAATGAAGATTTCAGCATGCGTTCTCCTAAAACATTGAGTAAGAGTTAGCTGCTAAACATATACGCATGGATCCATTGTTTTCCATCTGATGAGGTCTTCGTATTTCGTACACTATGATTAATTATGTAACACATATATGTGTGGACAAATCATTGGAATTTAGCTACCATATGTTCAACTGCAATTGTTGTGAAACCTAATGAATGTTCTTCCTGTGGACACTATTTGTTCAATGGAATATTATGGCGAATTTGCTTTTTTGCATGCCAATTCAAAATGGGATATTTTTGTTTTAACCTCGCAATTGCTCTGCACACAGTTCAACTAAATGAGTGTGTGCGATCCACATCGGAAAGTATACGTCAGTCGTAGTGGAACCGTCGGTGATACACAGCAGATCGCAAATGATTTGCAGCGCTACTACGTGTGTGTAGGGTCTCCGGAACCGTTTGTGATATCACGTTATCGCACACGAGAGCTCGGAGTAAACCGTGCCCAATGTAAAATAAAACTCCAGTCGTAATTTTTCCAGGAAACGTGTGGGATCCCAAACGAAAAGCACACGTCACTCTATCTGCAACCGTCGGTGATACACAACAAATCATAAACGGTCTACAACACTTGTATTTGTGCAAAGGGGCTCCTGAACCGTTTGTGATAGAACATTATCGTACACGGTAATTGTTGGGAAACGTGTGCGATGGAGTCTTGCAAGGCAGACGGGTTCCGCAGAAAACTCGTGTACGATGGGGGCACATATCGCACACAGTTCATATGTTGGCCTGTGTGCTTCACATACTATTTCCCAAACAGTTCATTACGACACACCGTTTGGTTTCACTGCGTCATTAGAAACATTTAATCTCCGATCCCGCACGTGCGAAAGAATTTAGTGTGTGCTGCATTGTACATGATTACATTTTGCAAGGCCTCTGGATCATGGCTCCATATCCCCGACGGTTTCTAGGTCGTGTGGGAAGGACCCCCCCTATCGCCCACACTCACTTGGAGACAGTTCGAAATGCCGTCAGGGAAAGGGGTTAAAAACCATGTGTATAGCACCGGCGCGTACCAGTGCAAGCGCCAGACCTGAGAGCACTATTGTCATCCTCATGCATTGTGTATAGTTAATGTTGAATGCATCATGATTGGATCTTTTCTGCCATGAATAACAATGTTTAGTCACTACTTGAACTTTGGAGGTGCTCTGCATTTGTGTTTTGCGGTCTCAGAAAGGGCTAGCGAGATACCACTGTTGTCATATTATATCATGATTGTTTTGACAAAGTGTTGTCATTTGAGATATTTTATTATTGCTTGCTAGTTGATTATGTCATTGATATGAGTTAATATAATATCTAAGAGTTATTGTTGACATGGTTAGTCATGATCTTTGCTGAAACACTGGGTGCTACTTAAGCATATATATGTAAACAAGAACAAAAGAGTTCGTAAAAGTTTTTCTTTATCATTGTGAGTTTGTCAACTGAATTGCTTGGGGACAAGCAAAGATTTTAGCTTGGGGGATTTGATACGTCTCCATCGTATCTACTTTTCCTAACGCTTTTGCTCTTGTTCTGGACTCTAATTTGCATGATTTGAATGAAACTAACCCGAACTGACGTTGTTTTTAGCAAAACTACCAGGGCGTTGTTTTTGTGCAGAAATAAAAGTTCTCGGAATGGAACGAAACTTTTTGGAGATTTATTTCAGAACAAAAGAAAAATACTAGAACCAAGAACCACCGGAGGGGGTGCCCTGGCTGGCCACGATACACCAGGGCACACCACCCCCTCCAGACGCGCCCTGGTGGGTTGTGCTTGCCTCGTGGCCCCCTGACCCTAATTCCAACTCCATAAATACATATTTTTGGAGAAAAAAATTGAAGAGGAAGTTTCATCGCGTTTTACGATAGGGAGCTGCCGCCACCTCCTGTTCTTCATTGGGAGGCCAGATCTGGAGTCCGGAGAGGGGAATCTTCGGCCTTCGTCATCACCAACCCTCCTACATCGCCAATTCCATGATGCTCCCCACCGGGAGTGAGTAATTCCTTCGTAGGCTCGTTGGTCAGTGAGGGGTTGGATGAGATTCATCATGTAATCGTGTTAGTTTTGTTAGGCTTGATCCCTAGTATCCACTATGTTCTGAGATTATGTTGCTATGGCTTTGCTATGCTTAATGCTTGTCACTAGGGCCCGAGTGCCATGATTTCAGATTTGAACCGTTTATGCTTTCACCATTGTATCTATGTTCTAGATCCGATCTTGCTAGTCATATGCACCTGCTACGTCTTATGATCCATAAACCCCAAGGTGACAGTAATTGGGATACTTTCCGGTCATGACCATAGTTTGAGGAGTTCATGTATTCATTATGTGTTAATGCTTTTTTCCGGTTCTCTATTAAAAGGAGGCCTTAATATCCCTTAGTTTCCTTATGGACCCCGCTGCCACGGGAGGGTAGGACAAAAGATGTCATGCAAATTCTTTTCCATAAGCACGTATGACTACGGAATACATGCCTATATTATATTTATGAACTGGAGCTAGTTCTGTGTCGCCCTAGGTTATGACTGTTATATGATGAATATCATCCAACGAATTCACCGACCCAATGCCTACGAGTTTTCCACATATTGTTCTTGCTAAGTTACTATTGCTATTGCTACTGTTCCAACTGCTACAAAGATGTTACTACTGCTACCAAAACTATCATATTACTATGTTACTGATCACCCAACTGCTAATACTTGCAAATATTCTTTGGCTCCCCTTGTGTCGAATCTATAAATTTGGGTTGAATACTCTACCCAAAACTATTGCGATCCCCTATACTTGTGGGTTATCATGGGTATATGTTTTTATACGGAGGACCTTAATAACGAACACAACCGAGTCACAGTACAGCATCCCTTGTGAAGTTCTCATTGCACTTCTTGCATGAAATATCTGACCCACCAGATGCATCTTCTTTATTTTCCGGATTCTTTTTTCATGTCATCTATGAGAGCTTCCATATTATCATACTTAGATTCATTACAGACCTCTCATCATACTCATCAGTTTCATAACCACCATCATTGGTTGTACCACCGCTTTCACCATTGTCTAGTGATTCCCCATGATATATCCACCTCTTATAGGTCTTGTACATACCATTGATAATTCACGAAATTTAATTTTATCTATGGGATGGCGGAACCCATTGTCGCAATCCATGCATGGGCACAACATGTCTTCAGCTCCGTTGTTGTGAGCAACCGCAAAATCCATAAACTCCTTCACACCATGGTTGTATGCCTGGGTCATCTTTGGTCCACCATCAATCCACTTTCGCTCCATTGCTAGAAAAAGCATAAAAGGCGCATAAGAATTTGCATAACCTAATCCAAAAAACCCTAACAATATTTCTACAATGTCTTTTAGTAAATAGATCGTACCTGAAAGCACCCCTTTTTCAGTCTGTCGCAGTCCCGTGCCACTTCTCCATACAATGGGGGCACTCGCCTCTTCGTACATCCCCAACCGTGCTCACCTTTTCATGCCGCCCTCTCACTTTGCCAGGAACATGGTAGTAGAGGAGGGCCCTTGTCAGGACCCCGATTCCAAGTCACATTGGCCTAGCCGGTAACACCTCATATCACTTTGCGGCCTCACGCACGGTATTCCCAAGGGTGTCGCCTTACCATGGCCCGGGACCGTTAGTGACTTTTGGCTCACGTATATGATAGTGTCGCTAGCGTCCACATGACAGAGAACCCGGGCCGACATGGCTAGTCGTGAACCCAAAGCGGCGCTAACCCATGGGGACATGCATACATGAATCACATCGAGCATGTCGGTCATCAACGTATGAATTCGGGCTGTAGCACTGGGCTAACAGGACTCCGGTATCCTGGGCTGTAGCAGGCTAGGCAGGACTCCGAATATCACCACGTGACATTTCCCCGAGGGGACAGACATAGGAACGAAGTGAAACACATGCCGACCAGTCAAGTGTCCAAGCAGTAGTGCTGGGCTAGCAGGACTCTGGTGAACCGGGCTGTAGCGGACTACTATCGCTCAGAAGCACGAGACTACATTTCCCAATATGAGAGGCTGCCAAGGATAAACAACTAGATTGTCGGATCCCACTCATACCAAGCATTTCAATCATACACACAATATGCTCGATATGAGTACATACAACATGGCATCACAACAAAACTCTACAACTCAAAGTACTTTATTTAAGGGCTCCGAGGAGCCATACATAACATATCCATACAGATAGGGGTCACATGACCCAACACTCAAGTCATACAAACATACAAGCACATGCGGAAGCAAACTAGTCTGAGTACGAGACTCTAAAAAGAAAGAAAGCTTGATGAAGCCCTTCTATCTCAAAGGGCCCTTCACAAGCCTTGGATCACCACACAGGTGGCTATTTCACTAAATCGACATCAAGGTCTACATAAAATCCATCGGAGGGGGCGGTGTTGTCGTCTGAAAACATTAATTAAGCAAACATGAGTACGGAGGTACTCAGCAAGTCTTACAACAGAATCCTATTATACATGCACATTCTCAAGAAGGTAGTGGAGTTATTGCAGCAAGCCAGCTTTGACTCTTGGCTAAGCTATCCTACGTGACACCACTTGAAAAGCATTTGTCGCACATGAGTCCACTAATCACCAACACAATACTCCACCGTGGATCCTCTATCGTCAACCCACGAGAGGGCCATCCAGCATGTACTCACACTATCTTGAGGCTTTTAGTAGTATCCATTTACTTGTCTATGAACTGTATAGGTGACCAAGTAGTCCTTTACATGACGCGGCTATTCAATAGTTTTATACCTGCGGGGTGTACTTCTTCACACACGCTCTCACCACTTATCGCCGCTACACGACATGTACTCGGCAACCTTCAAGCGGACGCCCAGCGAGGGTGTCGGCCACGACATGACTAAACACATGAGTCCCTAGTCCAGGTTTATCGCCTATTCGGGTTCCATCCGCAGGGAGTCCGGCCGAGGTTTCCACTAACGGCCCCGAATGATGTGTGCAGGGTTCCCGAGACACCAAACGGGCGAATCGGTACACCGGGCCACGTGCCTACCGCAACACAACCCACCCCTAAGGTCAGCGCGCGTCGCCCCAAACATGCTACAAACACGAAACTACTTGCAACTCCGGATGAGGACAAGAGTGGTTAATAAGTCGAGAGGGTCAATTAAGGATCCCAATGTGTGGTAGTAGCTAAGTCTTAAATCACACACATATCTCTCAGTTCTTAGGGGCGGCTTCAATGAAACAACCCACCATGTACTCCTACATGGCCTCTCATCGATACCTTTACCAAAACGTGTTCAACACTTTCACTCTCGAACCCGACACAACCTTTCACTCCAGTTCATCATCCCGATGAGCCGACCGACACAACTCTAAGCATAGCAAGCATAGCATGGTAGGAATCACAAACATGGCTCAATCAACTCCTACACATACTAGTGGGTTTCATCTAATTCTTGTGGCAATGACAGTCATGGAAAGGAAGTGGGTTCAGCTACCGCAGCACACAACAGTTTGAATCGCGTTGTCTTAATGCAGTAAACAAGAGCATAAGCGAGAACATGGGTTTGTATCGGAATGATCAATGGGTTGCTTGCCTGATGTAGTGGTTGTAGGATACTGCCCTTCAGACGGATATTCGGGGTTATCCTCGGAGGCAGAACCTATCACGAAAGACACACCGAACATAAACAACACATGACAATATGCAACAATATGATGCATGCTATGACATGGCAATATGAATGTGTGTTGGCCTAATGCAAGCTAGGACAGAAAGGGATGAACCCATTTGAATCAAAGATTCAAATGTTAGCTCATTTAACATAGCCATAAAGGTGCATTATCTTAATCTGCTTAAACAGCAAGGTTAACTTGTTCTGTCATGCATGAAACCTTTACCAATAGATAGAATGGATTTTTCTGATCATTTTTCATATATAAATCTTTGCATTTGGAGTTATAGATTAATTTCTATGAATTTTCGAAGTTTGAACTATTTTCTGGAATTTCCTATATCGAATAATTCCATAATTCAATTCTTCGCGTCGACAATGCATCGAGGTGACGTCGAGAGTCAACATGGGCGTCGAGTCAAACCGACGATGGGTCTGCATGTCAACACTTAATTTAACTGATTAGAATTAGTTTAAACTAACTAAGTTAATTAGCGGGGGCCCACTTGCCATGGACTCAAGGGAGTCAACTTGGGTCCACCCGGTCAACGTCAATGGTCAAAGCCTGCCGGCGTTTAGTCGCCGGCCCGAGGCGAGACTGCGGCGAGAGAGTGCGTTGGCACATTCCGGCGTCAAATGGACAGCGAGGCCATCTGCGTGTAGCCGGGAACAGGCCGCGGCGTTTGGTAGTGGTGGTTGAGGTCGGGGTGGCCGGAAACGTCGCCGGTGATGAGCTAAGCGATCGCGGTCGGGTGAAGATGGTCCTGTGGCTACGGGGCACGGCGGCGGCGTGGAGTGGGGCGTTAGGCTCTGGCGGCGCGGTGAGCACGTTAGACACCGTGGTGTGGACGGTGGATGGCCGGAGGCACGTCGGCGACGAGCTCGGCGATGGTGCGTGCGGTGAAGCTCCGTGGGGTCGCTATGATGCACAAAAGAGCAAACGGAGAGGATGGGAGGGTTGCTGAGCTCACGACCGTCACGTTGGTGTACTCGACGCGGTCGGGGACGAGCTGGTGCGGCGGCGACGGCGAAGGGATCTTGGCGGTGGCGTTGTCGGGCGAGTCGGTCTGCAACTCTCGAGGCAAGCGGCGCTTCGGGCTCGACTTGCTCGAAGGTGAGGAGGGTGGCGGCGCTGGACCGGCGGCGCGCAAAGGTCGTCGGAGAGCACGGGTTTCACGGTGGCGCTGGGCGCGACGGCGTCGGCCATGGTGCGGGTGGCGAGGAAGTGGCCGGGGAGGAGGAAAGGTGTCTGCGAGCTCGGGGAGAGGCGTCTCGCGTCGACAGCTCGGCGAGGAAGCGGCGGGCGGCGGCAGATCGTGTACGCATCTTGTGCTCGCCGTCGAGCACTACTACTGCTGGCCAAGCCAAGCAGCTCATTGGCCAGCGGCTGGGCTGGGCCGGCAGGTGGGCCGTTGGGTGGCGCCATGTAGCGACCCGACCCGAATGGATCAAGTCTCTGTGCTTCGTGTCATCCACGGATCGGTATCTTGACACACACGATTACTCGAAGGATTTATAACAGAGGTAAATCACATGTATAAAGTAACGTAAAACTATTACCTCAATCCGAACATAGCGGAAGCAACAAGGTTGTGGATTCCCATCAACACCAACGGCAAAGTTGAGTATAGGAAATCGTAACCCTAACGTATCACTTACTCGTAAATCGAAAATTCTGCAACATGAAAAGTTGCAGCCAAAAGGTCAGCACATGGAATATCTGGCAATGTAACACATAGAGAGTAATGAAAGAATAGGCTATACTACATGCATATATGGCTGGTGGAAAGCTCTATGGTTACAGTTTTTGCGAAAAGCCAATTTTTCCCTATTGCAAAGGAATAAATTTATTTAACTATCATGGTGGTTGTTAAACATTGAGAATGGTTGACAGCATTCTCAATCCCAATTAAAAGTACTCATTAAACCCAAACAAATTATATTAAGTAATGTGATGAGATCAACAGGATATCCAGGTACTAGATACTCAAAATTGTCCATAACCGGGGACACGACTAACCATGATTAGTTTGTACACTCTGCAGAGGTTTGCGCACTTTTCCCCACAAGACTCGATCGCCTCCGCTTGGTTCTCGCACTACATGGTGTTTGAGAGACGGATGACCGAGACACAGTCTTTCAGAAGCACTAGCACCTTACATGTGGGTAGACCGTACCAACCTACATCCCTACATCAGCTAGCCTACCGAAAGAGTTCGCACAACTTACTCAACTATGCCAGAGCCCATAATGGCTTGTGGCTGCACACGGAAGTTTCTAGTTTGAATAATCTTATGATCCCTTAGAGCCTGGGTGGCGGTCCAAGAAATACAGCAAATCCTGTCTACCTGTGTGCCTTGACAGGCAAGTCTGGAATAGCCAGTGCCTCAATCCACCAGATGTGTGTTTAAGTTGCCACCTTAGATAAACCATTAATTAACAATCTCACATCTGTCATGGATATTCACTCACCCAATCCACGCTCTCTGAGCATAGCATGGCATAATAAGCAAGCGTAGAAGTAACTCCCAAGGTTTCATAAGTAAAACAGGTAATAGGTACCACCTCAATCTACTTCCCATCCCACAATTTAATTAGATCCTAAACATGCAAGTGTTTGAGGATTGATCTAATGCATAAAACTGGGTATGAAAAGGTATGATCAAAGTGTTACTTGCCTGCAAAGTTGATGAATATGATTCGCACTCAAAACTCTTGATAGCTCTACTCGTCACACTCCGGTCAATCTATCGTAATCAAGCAATAGTAACCACACATAAGCAATCACTCAAAAGATCGGAAAGAACGAAGAAAACAATTCGAAAACGTCAAAACCAAATCAAATAACTCTTGCAGCATAAAACAATTTCTAACAGTACCAAAATTATGTGAATTTGGCCTTATCAGAAAGTTTAGGTCAAGAGCTTGATTAGCAAAAGAATCAACTAAATCGAGTTTCTGAAACTCAAGTTATGATCAAGCGAAGTTCAAATACAAATCTGTTTGAATTCAAATTTTAAAACTTTCAAAACATGTTTGAGTTGGATTACTGGATAGAGGAGATCATAACGAAGAAGTGGGCGTTGGTTTCGTTGGATTCCGACTTACGAGTAAAAAGTTATAGCCGTTTGAAGATTAGGGACACTACGGATAGGTCCATGACGGAAATTAAAAATAAAAAGAAAAATCTATCGAGTGAACGCTCGCTAAACAAAACCGGAAAGAAAAACCGGCGAGAAAGCTGATCTAGGGTTTCGGAAAGGAAACCGAAACGAAAAACCAATCTAGAAAACGGAACGGAAACCGATCTAGAAAGCGTGACGCTGCTGAGGCTAGTACCTCAAGAGGCGGGGGCTCATCGTGGGGCGAGGGCGGCGGCGGCGGCAAGTGGCGGCGGCGGCGCTGGTGGCTGGCGGCGGCGTGGGCGGCGGCGCTGGCTATGGCGGCGGCTGGTGAGGGCGGCGGCTATGGCGGCGCACTGCTGCTTCTTTCATGGAGGAGGAGAGAGAGGAGAGTTGATTTGATGTGTTGGAGGGGGGGGGTGCTTGGGTATTTATATTGGTGAGGGGAGAGATTTGCTTGGGGTAGGGGGCAAGAAATAGATTAGGATTAGGAAACAAGAGGAATAGATCTAGGAATAGAAACGGAATTAAACGAAGTAGGAAAGGAGTCCTACTAGGACTTTGGAAAAGGAGCGGCTCCCTGGCTCCCTAGGTGCGTGGTGCGTGCGTTGGCTTTGGCCTTCGGCCGGCCGCTGGCTTTGGCGGCTTGGGCCTTTGGCCCAAGGCGCTGTCTTTTTTTTTTAAATTTCTTTTACAGAGACAAATAAAAATAATAAAACCAAATAAATAAAAATATTATATAGGCATATAATATATCAAAATTTTCAGA
Organism: Aegilops longissima; assembly: GCA_021605205.1. NCBI lineage: Eukaryota > Viridiplantae > Streptophyta > Magnoliopsida > Poales > Poaceae > Aegilops > Aegilops longissima. The sequence continues at coordinate 111,819,967 of CM038676.1, forward strand.
AAAAGATTTCCTACATGATGAACATTATTCTAGATTCAAATAAAATACATAAAAATTCAAATAAAACAAACAATGCTACTGCCCTAATAAAATCCTTTGAAAATCATTTTAAAAATACCAAAATGATTTCAAATTAATTTCTCTCAATTTTCTGATGTAGGGAATCATGTTACCCTATTTCCATATATTTTATTTTGGAGAAAAATAATTTGAATAAAACTCAAATAACTCCAAATTGAAAAATAATTCAAAGGAACTTTGAATTTAATTCTTTGAAACTCCCAACTCATATTTCATATGTTTTGAAGAAGTCATTTTATCTTCTCTCATGAAAATCATTGAGTTGCATAAAGTTTCAGAATTGGAAATATTTTCCAAATGAAATTCAAATATTTTCAACACCCTTGTCATTTAAATAAATGGAAGAAGTCATGTCATCTTCTCTCCGTGGTTTTGTGATGAAAAGAATTTGAATTTCGAAGATCATAAAAGAAAATGAAAGTTTGGGAAAGTCCTTTTATTCCTCTCATCTAACTTTCAAAAGTTTGAAATCACTCACTTTCAGTCAATCAATCGGGTAATCAATCAAATCTATCTATTTGTTTATAACATTCCAAAATTTAGAATTTGGGATGTTACAAACCTACCACCTTAAAATGAATCTAGTCCTCGAGATTCGGAGAAACTAGCAAGAAATAGGTTAGGGTTTGGGGTCTTCTCGAAAATCCATTGATCGTCTCCGGGTCTCGGTGCTACCACCCTTAGAAGCATTATTACGGTTCCATCAAAACTCAGATACTCCATCCTTATTCTTGACGATTATCGGTCTTCTCGATATTAAGGATAATTCCTTCTCTGGGCTCTTCCGGTAGTGGCATAACCTTTTCCTCAATTCCTTTGTCCTTTCCTCTTGGTAAGGTTATCCCAAATTGGGTCTTCTTAGGCGACGGGTCCGGCGCCAATTCTAAACAAATATCGGTATCTCATGGTGGTCAACGATTTATGGTTTTCTCCTGCAGAAAACGGTCAGGTTGAACCTCACCGTATGACCTCTGATTGGCAACAGCTGCCTTGTACAAGGGAAAAGAAATACCTATACCGTTCTAAGGTTAAAACAAGGTTTAATATCGCTGCGTCTTGCAACTATAGGTAAGTCACTCAGATTTACTATCTCATATAGCAAAGCGATTAATAAGAGTAAGTCGGTATGGTGATCAATCCATCCCTTTTAAATCATTACCTCGTACATGGTTTAGCGAATCTCGCATTCTAACACTCGGTCATCCTCACAAGCATTGCAGAATTTCTCTTGTCGACGAACCAAGTCCGGAAAATCCATTGATTCTGCAAGCCAAACAAACATCTATCGTTCCTTAACAACTCTCAGGTTTTGCGTAAACTCCTATAGAAACGTCGGTTGATACAAGTCGTAACTTCTTCCAGGGTTTTTCCTTCAGCAAGAGTGTGCTTGCTTCTTGGCAGGTCCTGGGGCCTGTGGGTTATGGCCCATCTCATCACTTGCAATCCTTGAACACATCCTCGGGGCAACTGATCGTTATCCCAACATCCAACTCCCTGGCATACTTAAATCCATCCAATTGTCTTGTCTCTTTTCCTTATATTTGCACCAAACTAAGGCGTGATTACTCAGACTCATCATGGAATTTCCATTGATCCATATTTCCAACATCATACCTCCTTTATATCCAATAACACTTCATCTCTTCATCCTCGTGGGATGTCCCACATACCGTGATAAAACTTATACTTATGAAGTCCATACTCCACTTCGTGGAACCTCATTATCCTTTCTAGGGTCATGCGTCCTTACAAGGAAATATTGGCCATCTCTGCATGGCACTTCTTCAACTGGAAAACGTGAAACACATCATGAACTCCTGACAGTCCTTCGGGTGACTTCAACTTGTTAGCCTATTCTCCCATACGCTCCAAAACTCGGTATGGTCCTACAAATCTAAGGCTAACTTTCCTTAACTCCAAATTGTTTAACTCCTCGCAGAGTGGCACACAAAGATATGCTCATCTCTGATTTCATAGACTACCTCCTTGCATTTTTGAGTCTGCATAACTCTTACACTGGATGAGCTATCTTGATCTATCTCGAATCAACTTAACATTCTCGTCGACTCCTTGATCATATTTGGTCCAAACAACCGCGGTCTCCAACTTCATCCCACATCAGCGGTGTCCGCTCCTTCTCCCATACAAAGCTTCAAAGGGCCATCTTCAAACTGACTTGGTAGCTGTTGTTGTATGAGAACTCCCGTAAGGTAAATTATCATCCCTACTAGATCCATAATCTAGCGCATCACGTTCTCAACATGTCCTCCGTATCTGATTGACTCTCTCGGTCTATCCATCTGTATGCGGATGAAAGGCTGTCTTGAACTCTAGCCTAGTACCTAAAATGCAGTGCGGCTGATTCCAAAACTTTGAGGTAAACTGTGTTCCTCTATGATGGTCCTCGGAACTCCATGCGGACATCGATCCTTGTCCAATATATCTTGGCCAACTTCTTTTCGTATTTCACTGGGATAAAGTGAGCCACTTTGGTCAAGCGAGTCAACTACTACCCAGATAGAATCATATCCCAATCGGGTTATGGGAAATCCGGAAATGAAATCCATGCCAAGCTTATCCTACTTCCATTCGGGTATCGGCATAGGCTGCAATAATCCTGCTGGCTTCTGATGCTCTGCTTTTACTTTCTCTGGCATACATCACTTACGACTACATACTCCGCAATATCCTTCTTCATACCAGTCCACCAGAAACACTCCTTCAAATCCAAATACATCTTGGTGTTTCCAGGGCGAATCGAGTATGGTGAGTCACGAGCCTCCTGAAGTTTTAACTTCCTGATCTTTGCATTATTGGGTACATGTACACTGTCCTCAAACCATAAGGTGTCATGCTCATCCTTACGAAAACCTTTGGCTTTTCCTTTGCTCATCCTCTCTTTTACCTCAGCAATCTCTTTGTCATCCTTCTGAGCTTCACGGATCTTTTCCAACAATGTAAACTGAACTTCCATTACTGCAACGAAACCTTTGGGAACAATCTCCAACTGAAGTTCCTTGAGATCCTTGGCTAACTCCTTTGGTAATCCTCCGATTATGAGGGTATTCGTCCTTGTTTTATTTATGGTTATATCCTATTTCTCCACAAGGCTTGTACGCACAAGGTTTCTTCATATCCTTTCCATAAGGCTTCAACTTCTGGGTCATAAACCGAGACTTTGGCAAAGTCAACTTAAATTCTTCCCAAGTGGTTACTTTTTGCAATCCATTGATGGTTTGGTACATCCTCCACCAAATAGTAGCACCTCTTTCAAAGCACTGAAGAGCATGCTGGGTCATATCCTTTCTGGCTGTAGGGTTATTCTTCATATGATCCTCCATGTTCTGAATCCATCGGTCTGTCTCCAATTGAATCATCGGTCCAGAAAATACAAGCTCATCTCCATTCATCCTCTAATGGGTCCATGGGTTTGGGGTGGGATAAGAGAGATCGAGAGGGATGCACCCAATACAAACAATGGTTTTGAAAAGACAGATTTTATTGTGGCTGTCGGAAAAAAAAACCAATGACAGCTCACAATCTTCGCATCTAACGTAGGTATAAACAGGGTTTTGGGCTTCTAATGGTCAATAGATCTCAAAGTCATCAAACTCTTCCAATCTTGATCATGTCTCTGATGGCTCCTTCTGATCATGCTTGTCCTTCTCAAGTTCTTTTGCCAGATCATCTCTGTTGACGCGAAATCTCTCGTGACGTCCTTCAATATTTTCTGGAGTTACGTTCCAACTGCGGTTTCAACATCCTTGACATGATCCATGATCCTCTGTCCTTCGATTCTTGTCAAATCTCCGGTATCTCGATGTTTTGCTCCTTCATCTTGTCTAGTTTCAGCTTCGGGTCCCGAGTTCTTCACGAACTGCTTCCTTATCAAATCTTGCTTCTGCAGATCCACCTTAAACTTCTTCATGTAATACTCCGATCTGGTGATACACCAGCTAAGGTTAAAAGTCCAACGTTTGCAGATAGATGCTCCAACAGCTTTCTACCATCCAATCCTTCCATGCATCTGCATGCTTAACTCCGCACGGTGACAATAGCATAGGCGGGCGATAACATCATGGATAGCGTGTTTCTGCTCTTGTCATTTTCATGAGCTATCATTCCATAGTTGATATCTCCTGCCTTAGGGTTTTCCTGACAAAGCTTTGAATTCTAATGCTCCATGTTCCAGTCTTTCTCCGATACACCTTGATCTCGGTTATTGATAACTTCCATAGTCTGCCAAGTTCCATAAGCGTAACCTTCCTAGGTCATACAAATCCGAATTTATTTGGAGCTTCAAATCTCCTAGTCTTGGTCTTCACCGTTGTAGTTTCCGTTTACGGTAAAATCATCTTCATTCCAAATGGTCTTAGTTGTCCGATATCTTGTCTCCTTGGAGTGGTCTCATCACCAAATCTTTGAGTGGTCAAAAGGAAAAGGGTATGGTCTCACTAAAAGGAATATTTGAATAAGCTCGAAGAGAAGAGGTAAAAGATCTTTTGAAAATGAAGTTGTAGAGAAAAATCTTTCCTATGGGCTTATCGGTTTGTAGGGTCACGTCCTCATATCAACATGTGCTCGATACCATCTTGTAGCGACCGACCGAATGGATCAAGTCTACGTGCTTTCGTGTCATCCACGGATCGGTATCTTTGACACACACAAGACTCGAAGGATTTATAACAGAGGTAAATCACATGTATAAAGTAACGTAAAACTATTACCTCAATCCAAACATAGCGGAAGCAACAAGGTTGTGGATTCCCATCAACACCAACGGCAAAGTTGAGTATAGGAAATCGTAACCCTAACGTATCACTTACTGTCAATTCGAAAATTCTGCAACATGAAAAGTTGCAGCCCGAAAACGGGTCAGCACATGGAATATGCTAGCAATGTAACACATAGAGAGTAATGAAAGAATAGGCTATACTACATGCATATATGGCTGGTGGAAAGCTCTATGGTTACAGTTTTTGCGAAAAGCCAATTTTTCCCTATTGCAAAGGAATAAATTTATTTAACTATCATGGTGGTTGTTAAACATTGAGAATGGTTGACAACATTCTCAATCCCAATTAAAAGTACTCATTAAACCCAAACAAATTATATTAAGTAACGTGATGAGATCAACAGGATATCCAGGTACTAGATACTCAAAATTGTCCATAACCGGGGACACGGCTAACCATGATTAGTTTGTACACTCTGCAGAGGTTTGCGCACTTTTCCCCACAAGACTCGATCGCCTCCGCTTGGTTCTCGCACTACATGGTGTTTGAGAGACGGATGACCGAGACACAGTCTTTCAGAAGCACTAGCACCTTACATGTGGGTAGACCGTACCAACCTACATCCCTACATCAGCTAGCCTACCCGTAAGAGTTCGCACAACTTACTCAACTATGCCAGAGCCCATAATGGCTTGTGGCTGCACACGGAAGTTTCTAGTTTGAATAATCTTATGATCCCTTAGAGCCTGGGTGGCGGTCCGAAGAAATACAGCAAATCCTGTCTACCAGTGCCTTGACAGCAAGTCTGGAATAGCCAAGTGCCTCAATCCACCCAGATGTGTGTTTAAGTTGCCACCTTAGATAAACCATTAATTAACAATCTCACATCATCATGGATATTCACTCACCCAATCCACGTCTACGAGCATAGCATGGCATAATAAGCAAACGTAGAAGTAACTCCCAAGGTTTCATAAGTAAAACAGGTAATAGGTACTACCTCAATCTACTTCCCATCCCACAATTTAATTAGATCCTAAACATGCAAGTGTTTGAGGATTGATCTAATGCATAAAACTGGGTATGAAAAAGGTATGATCAAAGTGTTACTTGCCTGCAAAGTTGATGAAGATGATTCGCACTCAAAACTCTTGATAGCTCTACTCGTCACACTCCGGTCAATCTATCGTAATCAAGCAATAGTAACCACACATAAGCAATCACTCAAAAGATCGGAAAGAACGAAGAAAACAATTCGGAAAACGTCAAAACCAAATCAAATAACTCTTGCAGCATAAAACAATTTCTAACAGTACCAAAATTATGTGAATTTGGCCTTATCAGAAAGTTTAGGTCAAGAGCTTGATTAGCAAAAGAATCAACTAAATCGAGTTCTGAAACTCAAGTTATGATCAAACGAAGTTCAAATACAAATCTGTTTGAATTCAAATTTTAAAACTTTCAAAAACATGTTTGAGTTGGATTACTGGATAGAGGAGATCATAACGAAGAAGTGGGCGTTGGTTTCGTTGGATTCCGACTTACGAGTAAAAAGTTATAGCCGTTTGAAGATTAGGGACACTACGGATAGGTCCATGACGGAAATTAAAAATAAAAAGAAAAATCTATCGAGTGAACGCTCGCTAAACAAAACCGGAAAGAAAAACCGGCGAGAAAACCGATCTAGGGTTTCGGAAAGGAAACCGAAACGAAAAACCAATCTAAAAACGGGCGAAACCGATCTAGAAACGCATGCTGGCAGGGGCTTGTACCTCGGCGAGGCGGGGCTCGGTGGTGGCGCGTAGGGGCGGCGGCGGCAAGTGGCGGCGGCGGCTGTGAGGCGGCGGCGTGGCGGCGGCGGCTGGCTATGGCGGCGGCTGGTGGTGGGCGCGGCTATGGAGGAGGAGGAGAGGAGAGGAGAGTTGATTTGATGTGTTGGAGGGGGGGGGTGCTTGGGTATTTATATTGGTGAGGGAGAGATTTGCTTGGGGTAGGGGCAAGAAATAGATTAGGATTAGGAAACAAGAGGAATAGATCTAGGAATAGAAACGGAATTAAACGAAGTAGGAAAGGAGTCCTACTAGGACTTTGGAAAAGGAGCGGCTCCCTGGCTCCCCTAGGTGCGTGGTGCGTGCGTTGGCTTTGGCCTTCGGACGTCATTGCTTTGGCGGCTTGGGCCTTTGGCCCAAGGCGCTGTGCTCTTTTTTTTTTAAATTTCTTTTACAGAGACAAATAAAAATAATAAAACCAAATAAATAAAAATATTATATAGGCATATAATATATCAAAATTTTCAGAAAAGATTTCCTACATGATGAACATTATTCTAGATTCAAATAAAATACATAAAAATTCAAATAAAACAAACAGTGCTACTGCCCTAATAAAATCCAATCGAAAATCATTTTAAAAATACCAAAATGATTTCAAATTAATTTCTCTCAATTTTCTGATGTAGGGAATCATGTTACCCTATTTCCATATATTTTATTTTGGAGAAAATAATTTGAATAAAACTCAAATAACTCCAAATTGAAAAATAATTCAAAGGAACTTTGAATTTAATTCTCTGAAACTCCCAACTCATATTTCATATGTTTTGAAGAAGTCATTTTATCTTCTCTCATGAAAATCATTGAGTTGCATAAAGTTTCAGAATTGGAAATATTTTCCAAATGAAATTCAAATATTTTCAACACCCCTTGTCATTTAAATAAATGGAAGAAGTCATGTCATCTTCTCTCCAGGGTTTTGTGATGAAAAGAATTTGAATTTCCGAAGATCATAAAAGAAAAATGAAAGTTTGGGAAAGTCCTTTTATTCCCTCTCATCTAACTTTCAAAAAGTTTCGAAATCACTCACTTTCAGTCAATCAATCAGGCAATCAATCAAATCTATCTATTTGTTTATAACATTCCAAAATTTAGAATTTGGGATGTTACACGCCAGGTAAGAGTTTTTCGTTTTCTGTTTCTTTTTCTATTTTCTGTAACTTTGTTGCATTTCTAAAAATACCTAGGCAACTCCAAAATTCACCAAACTGCACCTGGTCCTTAGTTGGAATATATCCAGCATGGAACATTTTAGTTTGGGATTATTTGAGCATTTGAAATATTTTATATAATTTAAATGCCCAAATTCAAATAGCTAGGGATTTAATCCAGTGACCTTAGAGTGACCTAGAAATCTGTGCATCACTTCTGACAGTGGTTTAGGACCAAAGCAAAGGTGATGAACATTTTAGAAGGGCATTTCAGGTTCATTGAAAATATTTTTAGTAAGCCCTAGTTGGAATCAAAGGGGTTCTGGGGGTTCTGTCTTCCCCATTTCAAATTTCTGATGAAAAATAAACATGATGCAACACACTAATGCATGGACTAGCTAGGATGTGACAACTCACCCCCACTCAAAAGAATCTCGTCCCGAGATTTAGGATCCGTCGCGAAAAAGGTGGGATACTCAAGTCGAAGACGATCCTCCCTTTCCCAAGTTGCTTCTTGTTCGGAATGGTTTGACCATTGAACCTTGAGAAACTTGATATTCTGACGTCGAGTGGTACGCTCGGCTTGATCAAGGATACGAACGGGGTATTCTTGATAGGTGAGGTTATCTTGGAGATCAAGCGTTTCATGGTCCACTCCACGGATAGGATCCGAGAAGCAACGCCTGAGTTGGGAAACGTGGAAGACATCATGGACTCTTGAAAGATGCAGAGGTAGTTCCAAGTGGTAGACAACTTCTCCTCGTTTGGCAAGAATGCGAAAGGGTCCAATGTAACGAGGAGCCAATTTTCCTTTGATACCGAATCGATGGGTTCCCTTCAAAGGAGTAACCCGAAGGTAAGCCTTCTCGCCAACTTCATAAGCCATAGGCTTATGCTTGCGGTCATATTGGCTCTTTTGACGAGATTTGACTGTTTTCAATTTCTCACGAATAACGCGAACCTGCTCTTCTGCTTCCTGGATCATATCCGGGCCAAAGAGTTGTCTCTCCCCGGTTTCTGACTAGTTAAGAGGCGTTCGACATTTCCGTCCATAGAGAACTTCGAAAGGAGCTTTGCCCAAGCTAGCTTGATAACTATTGTTATAAGCGAACTCGGCGAATGGAAGGCATTTCTCCCAATTCATGCGAAAGAGATGACAAGCTCAAGCATATCCTCCAGAATTTGATTGACTCGTTCTACTTGACCACTTGATTGAGGATGGAAGGCGGTGCTAAAGGAGAGACGAGTTCCCATAGCATTTTGGAAACTTTCCCAAAATCGAGAGGTGAAGAGACTTCCACGGTCCGAGTTAATCTCAATGGGACACCATGAAGAGACACTATTCGGAGATGTATAAGTCAGCTAGCTGGCTAGCGGTTATACTCTCACGAACGGGTAGGAAGTGAGATACTTTGGAAAGGCGATTGGCGACAACGAAGATAGCATTATTCCCTCTCTTGGTCCTGGAAACCCGGTAATGAAATCCATACCGATTTTATCCCATTTCCATTCAGGAATTTCCAAAGGTTGAAGGGCGCCAAGAGGTCGTTGATGCTCGCTTTAACTCGACGACAGACGTCGCAATTAGCAATGTATTGAGCGATTTCTCTCTTCATCCTAGTCCACCAAAACCTCTGGCGTAGGTCTTGATACATTTTAGTACTACCGGGATGAATGGTGAGAGGAGATTCATGAGCTTCCTTAAGGATCAATTGTCGTAGCTGTTGTTTCTTAGGAACCACCAAGAGGTTTTCGAAGTAAACAACACCTCGTTCGTCCATGGAAAAACATTTAGCATCTCCGCTAACAATGTTCTCCTTAATCTGAGATATTCCTCTATCATACTGCTGAGCAGTTATGATTCGATCCGTAAGGTTGGGTTTCGCCACCAGGGTGGAAAGAAAACCTCGAGGAACGATGTGGAGGTTAAGTTTACGAAATTCCTCGTGGAGAAGTGGTTGACTTTGTTGTAACATCAGGTTGTTACAATAGGATTTACGGCTTAGTGCATCAGCCATGACATTGGCTTTGCCTGGGGTGTAGGTTATTCCTAAATCATAATCTGCGATCAATTCGACCCAACGTCTTTGCCTGAGATTCAAATCCGGTTGGGTGAAGATGTATTTCAGACTTTGGTGATCGGTGTAAATCTCGCAACGGTTGCCGAGAAGGTAATGTCGCCAGGTTTTGAGTGCATGGACCACTGCTGCAAGCTCTAGATCATGTGTGGGATAGTTATCCTCATGTGGACGCAACTATCGAGAAGCGTAGGCAATCACATGTCGATCTTGCATGAGTATGCAACCTAGTCCTTGTCGTGAGGCGTCGCAGTAGATAACAAAGTCCTTAGAAAAATCTGGTGGAACAAGTACGGGAGCAGATGTCAGGCGTCTTTTCAGTTCCTGAAAGCTGAACTCGCACTGTGGCGTCCATTCGAACTTTTTATCTTTCTTGAGGAGTTCGGTTAGAGGCTTAGCAACTTTGGAGAAATTCTCGACGAAGCGGCGGCAATAGCTCGCTAAACCGAGGAAACTCCGAACTTGCTTGACCGATTCAGGTGGAGTCCAGTCAAGGATGGCTTGAACTCGCTCGGGATTGACAGCAATGCCCTTACCAGAGATTAGATGGCCTAGATAGGTCACTTCTGGTAACCAGAACTCACACTTAGAGAATTTGGTATAAAGGCGATGCTCTCGAAGTTTCATCAATACTAGCCTTAGATGTTCGGCATGTTCTTCCCCATTCTTGGAGTAGATGAGTATATCATCGAGGTAAACCATGACGAATTTATCCAAGTACTCCATGAAGATCGAGTTCATTAACCGAGAGAAAGTGGCTGGAGCATTGGTTAACCCGAAGGACATGACGGTATACTCGTATTGGCCATAACGAGTAACAAAGGCCGTTTTAGGAATGTCCCCGTTCTTGATTTTGATTTGATGGTAACCCAACCTCAAATCCATCTTGGAAAAGACTGAGGATCCAGCGAGCTGATCATACAGGTCATTGATCCTGGGGAGCGGATACTTGTTCTTGATAGTGACCAAATTGACAGGTCGGTAATCTACAACCATCCGATCCGCTCCATCCTTCTTCTTGACGAAGAGGACGGGCAAGCCCATGGAGATGAACTAGACGGATGAAACCCTTTTGCAAGGACTCATCGAGTTGTTTCTTAAGCTCGGCTAGTTCTAGGGGTGCCATCTTATAAGGTCTTCTAGAGATTGGAGCGGTTCTGGAACAAGATCTATCACGAACTCGACATCCTGTCGGTGGAACACTGGCAGTTCTTCTGGAAAGACATCCGGAAAATCACGGACTACCGGAATATCTTCGAGGTCTGGAAGGGGGTTGGCATTTAAGGAGTAGAGCTGACGCTTAGACACTCGGGTTAAAACATTAACTGTCTTGCCCGAGGGATGGGTGAGTTGAACAGTCCTAGTAGAGCAATCAATCTTAGCATAATGGGCTGACATCCAGTCCATACCCAATATGATGTTTATGTCCGAGGACTTGAGAGCTATTAGAGATGCAAGAAAAACTAATATGTCGACAAGGATTTCATTCCCATGACTTATTCTAGAGGTTTGCCATCTAGAACCAGGAGTCTGAATTTCCATAGAGGTGTGCATGTCACAAAATGTGGTGTTGTGAAATCGAGCATAGCTCTTAGAAATAAATGAATGAGATGCTCGAGTATCAAAAAGAACAGTTGCCGGATGGCAGTTAACAAGGAGCGTACCGAGAACGACACTGGGATCCTCATGGGTTTCCTAAGCTGAAACATAGTTGACGTGGCCACGAGCAGTGGCAGCTGGTTTGGCGTAGAGAACCTTCCCTGCTGGCTTACCACGGCCAACAAACTTTCCGATCTGACTGGGGTTGTTCTGGGGACACTCACGGATGTAGTGACCCGTCTCTCCACACTTGAAACAGGTTATCACATTGGGGCGTGGAGCAACATTAGCAGTGGGGCCACCATAGGCCTTGGGCGGTGCATGCTGTTGGTTGGGGCGAGGCGTCTCAAAGGATGGCCTCGGGGTGAACCTGGGTGGCTGAGCGGTGCTTGGAATCCAGACCCGGCGCTTCTGAGATCCAGAGCCGGATGAAGAACCAAAGTCACGGGAGTGCTTGCGTGAAGCTTCAAAGTCGATGCCGGTTTCAAAGACCGATAGCCTTGTTGACTAACTTCGAAGGAGGTGCACTCGTGCAGACGAAGATCACGGCGAAGCTCGGGGCTAAGTCCCTTGCGAACCTTGCCTGCTTCTTGGCGTCGGTAGAAACCTCTTCAGGAGCATAACGTGCTAGATTTCCAAACTCACGGCTGTATGCATCCACAGTCGATCTACCACAGGTGAAGTTGCGAAACTCTTCCTCTTACGATCCATGAGACCTTCCGGGATGTGATGCTCACGGAAAGCGGCAATGAATTCAGCCCAAGTAGTGATTTGGCCAACCGCAAGCATAGCCTCATAATTCTCCCACCAAAGGCTAGCAGGGGCCTTTGAGGTGATAAGCGCAAAGGTAACCTTATCGACTTCAGCCACGTTGGCGAACGTAGCTTATGGGTGATCTTTGCAAAGCCGATCATCCGCATCGAGAGGCTCAGCGGAATGTTTGAACTTCGGTGGATACAGCTTGACAAAGTCATTGAGTGACACCAGATCATTCCTTGGCTGGCGTGCGGTATTCGCTCAATCCGCTCCGACAAGCGATTGGTCTCACGCTTGTTGCATTCGCCTCCAACATAACCCGGCCAAAGAAGGCGGTTGAGGCAGATTTACATTCCTAGCTGCGCTAGCTTCTCCCTGCTCCGGAGCAGCAGGATTGTTGCGGGTGTTGACCATCCTAGGAAACAAAACAACGGTTTAGACCAGGATGGCAAAATTTAGCAAGGAAGTGCGGAATGTAATGGATAACACGGAATGCAGGGATGTTCATCCGTATGACATGGTAGTATAGAAACTGCCATATATATACCAACGGTCATACACACCATTCATAGTTTAGTACAAGCCCGATGGAGTACAACTACAGTGAAAGGCATTACATCTCATCGGAAGCATTCCAAACTCCTATACATTATTTTTCTACACTTCCGGAATGATACACACTAAGTCATATTCCACAGGTCACGCAGGACGGTGGAAATACAACTATTACAATACTAGGGATACTACTACTAACTCAGACAGCTCCGTAGTAGTCCTCATAAAAGTCACCACCCAAGCCTAGAAGCGGAACATGATCATCCGGGAACAGACGGTCCTGTGGAGCTTGCGGACCAAAGGGACTCGGATGTGGCCGTGGTCCGACAAACGGCGGCAGACGAGGTCCACGAGGAGGGGTGATGCCTCCTACCTCACGCCACTCCATAAAATCTGGCAGACCAGCCCGCTTGAGGTACAAGTCCCTCATGTCCATGTATCCGGCTTGCACGGCAGTGCAAACCGAGTCGAGTGGCCCAAAGATCGAGCGGGCATTAAAGAGCTCCATACGCAAGGCCCGATTTTCACGGTCCTTGTCTTCCAAATCTCGAGAGTGGTGCGGAGCGATGAGTCCTCATGGGATGCGTCGCTGTACATACCTCAAGGTAACCATGCGCCCGTGGAGGGATCTTGGCATGTAGCGGAAATCGGTGTTGCACAGCAAGGCAGTTCAGCTCGAATAATAGTCATCATCGAGTAGGCTGCATCCTGCACGGACATCCCAATAGTGATCCAAAGTCCATAAGAACAAAGGAGCGGTTCAGTAGCTCCGGGATAAGATGGATATATCCTGACCGTGCACAGATATTGGCTTTGATTGAAGTCTCTAAACTGCTCCTCGACGGTATATTCGGGATACCATCGGTAACAGGTCTCGACCATCACCCGAACCAACATGGCCGTGTGACCACACACATCAATGCAACGGGTCAGACGAACCACTTGGTTCTGGGGACGGGTGGCCATCTGAAAGCACAACCACAATGCAAAGACATTAGAATTCCTAGGGAAAATCGGACAGCATAACATCTGTAATGCTCAAGAACAGATTCGAGACATTCAAAATCAGATTGCAAAACCACTCAACAACATCATATCAAGGTTCTGGTTCAACTGATAGCATACTAAAAGTAGTAGAAACTGAACTGAGGCTGTAACCAACAATCCTATAAGTTACTACGGATTAGTAACACGTGAACCTGATAGAGAGAAGAGAGCCTAGTCCTATACCCACGTAGAATGAGAAGAGGATGACTCAGATCAGAGGCATAAGGTAAAGGAGTAAAAAGAGCCTTACGTTCCCTCCCACAATCAATTCCCCTACATATAACTAAAGCATTTCTAGACTCGACATCGACAAGTTTGGCTTAGTGAACCTACAGGCAGTCCGGCTCTGATGCCAACGCTGTTAGGACCCCGATTCCAAGTCACATTGACCTAGCCGGTAACACCTCATATCACTTTGCGGCCTCACGCACGGTATTCCCACGGGTGTCGCCTTACCATGGCCCGTGAACGTTTGCGACTTTTGGCTCACGTATATGATAGTGTCGCTAGCGTCCACATGACAGAGAACCCGGGCCGACATGGCTAGTCATGAACCCAAAGCGGCGCCAACCCATGGGGACAGGCATACATGAATCACATCGAGCATGTCGGTCATCAATGTATGAATTCGGGCTGTAGCACTGGCTAACAAGACTCGGTATCCCGGCTGTAGCAGAGCTAGGCAGACTCGAATATCACCACGTGACATTTCCCGAGGGACGTATATAGGAACGGTGAAACACATGCCGCCGATCAAGTGTCCAAGCAGTAGTCTTTGGGCTAGCAGGACTCCGGTGAACCGGGCAGAAGCGGACTACTATCGCTCGAAGCACGAGACTACATTTCCCCATATGAGAGGCTGCCAAGGATAAACAACTAGATTGTCGGATCCCACTCATACCAAGCATTTCAATCATACACACAATATGCCCGATATGAGTACATACAACATGGCATCACAACAAAACTCTACAACTCAAAGTACTTTATTTAAGGGCCCGTGGAGCCATACATAACATATCCATACAGATAGGGGTCACATGACCCAACACTCAAGTCATACAAACATACAAGCACATGCGGAAGCAAACTAGTCCGAGTACGACTCTAAAAAGAAAGAAAGCTTGATGAAGCCCTTCTATCTACAAAGGGCCCTTCACAAGCCTTGGATCACCACAGGTGGCTAGTTCACTAAATCGACATCAAGGTCTACATAAAACCCATCGGAGGGGCAAGTTGTCGCCCCAAAACATTAATTAAGCAAACATGAGTGCGGAGGTACTCAAAAGTCTCTTACAATGAATCCTATTATACATGCACATTCTCAAGAAGGTAGTGGAGTTATTGCAGAAGCCAGCTTTGACTCTTGGCTAAGCTATCCTCGTGACACCACTTGAAAAGCATTTGTCGCATTACGAGTCTACAAATCACCAACACAATACTCCACCAGGATCCTCTCTCGTCAACCCACGAGAGGGCCATCCATGATACTCACACTTATCTTGAGGCTTTTAGTAGTATCCATTTACTTGTCTATGAACTGTATAGGTGACCAAGTAGTCCTTTACATGATGACGCGCTATTCAATAGTTTTATACCCCGCAGGGTGTACTTCTTCACACGCGCTCACCACTTATCGCCGCTACACGACATGTACTCGGCAACCTTCAAGCGGAAGCCCAGCGAGGGTGTCGGCCACGACCTGACTAAACACACGAGTCCCTAGTCCAGGTTTATCGCCTATTCGGGTTCCATCCGCAGGGAGTCCGGCCGAGGTTTCCACTAACGGCCCCGAATGATGTGTGCAGGGTTCCCGAGACACCAAACGGGCGAATCGGTACACCGGGCCATGTGCCTACCGCAACACAACCCACCCCTAAGGTCAGCGCTGCGTGCGGCCCCCAGCATGCTACAAACACCAGAAACTACTTGCAACTCCCGGACTGAGGACAAGAGTGGTTAATAAGTCGAGAGGGTCAATTAAGGATCCCAATGCGTGGTAGTAGCTAAGTCTTAAATCACACACACAGATCTCAGTTCTTAGGGACGGCTTCAATGAAACAACCCACCATGTACTCCTACATGGCCTCTCAACGATACCTTTACCAAAACGTGTTCAACACTTTCACTCTCGAACCCGACACAACCTTTCACTCCAGTTCATCATCCCGACGAGCCAGACCTGACACAACTCTAAGCATAGCAAGCATAGCATGGTAGGAATCACAAACATGGCTCAATCAACTCCTACACATACTAGTGGGTTTCATCTAGTTACTGTGGCAATGACAGGTCATGCAAAGGAAGTGGGTTCAGCTACCGCAGACACAACAGTTTGAATCGCGTTGTCTTAATGCAGAAACAAGAGCATAAGCGAGAACATGGGTTTGTATCGGAATGATCAATGGGTTGCTTGCACGATGTAGTGGTAGTAGGATACGCCCTTCAGACGGATATTCGGGTTATCCTCGAGGCGTAACCTATCACGAAAGACACACCGAACATAAACAACACATGACAATATGCAACAATATGATGCATGCTATGACATGGCAATATGAATGTGTGTTGGCCTAATGCAAGCTAGGATGAAGGATGAACCCATTTGAATCAAAGATTCAAATGTTAGCTCATTTAACATAGCCATAAAGGTGCATTATCTTAATCTGCTTAAACAGCAAGGTTAACTTGTTCTCATCATGCATGAAACCTTTACCAATGGATAGAATGGATTTTTCGATCATTTTCATATATAAATCTTTGCATTAGGAGTTACAATTAATTTCTATGAATTTTTGAAGTTTGAACTATTTTCTGAATTTCCTATATCGTAATAATTCCAATAATTCAATTCTGCGTCGACAATGCGTCGTGGTGACGTCGAGGTCAACGGGACGTCCAGTCAAACCGACCGATGGGTCCCGCATGTCAAGACTTAATTTAACTGATTAGAATTAGTTTAAACTAACTAAGTTAATTAGCAGGGGGGCCCACTTGCCATGGACTCAGGGGAGTCAACTTGGGCCCACCCGGTCAACGTCAATGGTCAAAGCCTGCCGGCGTTTAGTCGCCGGCGAGGCCGACGCTGGCGGCGAGTGCGTTAGCGCGTTCGGCGTCAAATGGACGGCGGAGGCCATCTGCGTGTAGCCGGGAACAGGCCGCGGCGTTTGGTAGTGGTGGTTGAGGTCGGGGTGGCCAGAAACGTCGCCGGCGATGAGCTAGGCGGTTGCCGGAGTCGGGTGAAGATGGTCCCGTGGCTACGGGGCACGGCGAGGCGCGTGGAGTGGGGCGTTAGGCTCTATGCGACGCGGTGAGCACGTTAGACACCGTGGTGTGGATGGTGGATGGCCGGAGGCACGTCGGCGACGAGCTCGGCAGTGGTGCGTGCGGTGAAGCTCCGTGGGGTCGCTACGGTGCACGAAAGAGCAAATGGAGAGGATGGGAGGGTTGCTGAGCTCACGGCCGTCACGTTGGTGTACTCGACGCGGTCGGGGACGAGCTGGTGCGGCGACGACGGCGAAGGGGATCTCCGGCGGTGGCGTTGTCGGGCGAGGTCGGTGCAGTGGCTCCGAGGCAAGCGAGCGCTCGGGGCTCGACTTGCTCGAAGGTGAGGAGGGTGGCGAAGCGCCTGGACACGGCGGCGCGTCGCAAGGTCGTCGGAGAGCACGGGTTTCACGGTGGCGCGGGCGCGACGGCGGCCGGCCATGGTGCGGGCGAGCGAGGAGAAATGGGGGAGGAGGAAAGGTGTCTGCGAGCTCGGGGGAGAGGCGTCCGTCGACACTCGGCGAGGAAGCGGCGAGGCGGCGGCAGTGTGTGGCACACATGTTGTGCTCGCCGTCGAGCACTGCCTGCTGCTGCCAAGCCAAGCAGCTTCATTGGCCATGGGCTGGGCTGGGCCAGCAGTGGGCCGTTAGGTGGCGCCAGTAAGAGTTTTTCGTTTTCTTTTTTTTCTATTTTCTCAGTAACTTTTTGCATTTCTAAAATACCTAGGCAACTCAAAATTCACCAAACTGCACCTGGTCCTTAGTTGGAATATATCCAGCATGGAACATTTTAGTTTGGGATTATTTGAGCATTTGAAATATTTTATATAATTTAAATGCCCAAATTCAAATAGCTAGAGATTTAATCCAGTGACCTTAGAGTGACCTAGAAATCTGTGCATCACTTCTGACAGTGGTTTAGGACCAAAGCAAAGGTGATGAACATTTTAGAAGGGCATTTCAGGTTCATTGAAAATATTTTTAGTAAGCCCTAGTTGGAATCAAAGGGGTTCTGGGGGTTCTGTCTTCCCCATTTCAAATTTCTGATGAAAAATAAACATGATGCAACACACTAATGCATGGACTAGCTAGGATGTGACAGCCCTAAATCGACGTTCCCAATTACTTTGTTAGGAGGGAACTGAACGATCCCAATTCCAAGAAATTTCCGCCATTTAAAAGAGATTCCGCTAAATAAATCAGCTGGCAAAACAATTAGTTATTTTTATATTTACGTTTCAAGAAATGGTCCGTCGAACATTTTTTGTGACACTAAACAATGTCACAGAATATACATATGCCTAGTGACAGCCAAATGTGTCACGTAAAATCAATACAAAACGTCACCAAAGATGTCGAGGGGGGCGTCCCAAGAGGAAATCAACTAGCGATCATTTCCGTCACAGAAAATGATCTTAGGTGATGGTTTTTCTTCTGTCATGAGGATTTGTGTCACAAACAATCCCATATTTTGTAGTGCGTGCAGCCATATCTTTCTCATGGTGATGAGGATTTCGATCCGAAGCCGAATCTGCCCCATGGGAAAGATAAGGCGAAGCATCCCACGGGCATCACCATGTCATGTTCTCCATCGTCGAGAGACACACAGATCGCCCACATCTTATATATAAAGGTGAATCTTCTCCTATACGTGTGTCTACTTGACCCCTCAGAGGATGGTATACTACTTGACCCTACTCCCTCATGCATACATAGGTTAGATTTGAGCATCACGCGTCTAGGGGAGGAATGCAAGTACAAGAGTAAACCTACATCATCCCCGACGGAAACTTGGAAGCGGAGATAGGAGCGCAAGATGAAGACAGAACGATTGCCATCAGGTAGCCAAACTACACGACTTCAAGACCCAGCAATACTCGAGTACAAAAACGCCAAGCCGGTCAATACCCCAGACGTCTAGCAAACTTCCCGGACTGTCCAACTATTGAAGATCGTCAACCGTCCAATGCTTGCTCCAGCCCAAAGTTGAACAAGCATCAACTGCACGGTTGTCCGGCTTGATTCAGCTGGATAGTCTGGCAACCTGCCTGAGCGCGGGAATCTGGCCCACGGGCTACATATACCCCCTCTATCTTACTCCACTTAGAGTAACTCTAGCACACCCCTTATATCGCCCCGACCCGTAAAATAACCGCCATTATACGGTTTTGCGCGAAAAAAGTGTTGCGAACATAAACCGTAAACGCGATCGACCCTTAAAATTTTTGGTGGGGCGCGGTAAATTCCCCTTCCGTCCCGCGAAAACCCAGGTTCCCCTCGTGCCCCATCGGGGCCCTGTATCCCATGAAGCGGTTGGTAGGAGGGCACTGAAATTGTAGGTAACAGATAGTTTGATAGCAAGATAATTTGTAACGAGCAAGTAACGGTAACGGTAAATAAAGTGAAGCAAGGTAGCCCAATCCTTTTGTGGCGAGGACATGCCAAAGCAATCTCTTATAATAAGCAAAGCGTTCTTGAGGGCACACGAAAATTTCATCTAGTCACTTCCATCATGTTGGTTTGATTCACGTTCGCTACTTTGATAATATGGTATGTGGGTGGACCGGTGCTTGGGTGTTGTTCTTACTTGAAAGGGCCTCCCACTTATGATTAACCCCCTTGCAAGCATCCGCAACTACGAGAAAAGTATTAAGATAAAATCTAACCATCACACTAAACATATGGATCCAAATTAGTTCCTTACGAAATAGTGCATAAACTAGGGTTTAAGCTTCTGTCACTCTAGGAACCCACCATCTAATAACTACTCCACAATTCATTCCCTTAGGCCCAAATATGGTGAAGTGTCATGTAGTCGACGTTCACATAACACCACTAAGGGAATCACAACATACATACCATCAAAATATCGAAGGAATATCAAATTCACATGATTACGTTCAACATGACTTCTCCTGTAGCCTCAAGAACAAAAGTAACGACTCACAAATAATATTCATGCTCAAGATCAGAGGGGTATTAAATAGCATAATGGATCTGAACATATAATCTTCCACCAAATAAACCATATAGCAATCAACTACAATATGTAATCAACACTACTAGTCACCCACAGGTACCAATCTGAGGTCCCGGTACAAAGATTGAACACAAGGGATGAACTAGGGTTTAGAGATGAGGTGTTGTTTATGAAGATGTTGATGAAGATTGGCCTCCCAAAGATGAGATGGTGGTTGGAGATGATGATGGCTTGAATTTCCCCCTTCGAGAGGAAAGTTCCCCCGGCGGAATCGCTCCACCGGAGGGCAAAAGTGCTCCTGCCCAAGTTCTACCTCGAGACGGCGGCGCTCCATCCAAAAGTCCTCCCCTTAGTTTTTCTAGGTCAAAAGAGCTTATATACCAGAAGATGGGCACCAGAGTTGTGCTAGGCTGCCCACAACCCACCAGGGCGCGCCTGGGGGGGCTGGCACGCCTTGGTGTCTTGTGGGCACCAGGCATCCCCCTTTTGGTAGTTATTTCCTCCAATATTTATTATATATTCTAAAATAATTCTTCGTAAAATTTCAGCTGATTTGGAGATGTGCAGAATAGGTATCTCTGACATAGCTTCCTTCAGGTCCAGAATTCCATCTACCGGCATTCTCCTTCTTTGTATAAACCTTTCATATTATGAGAGAAAAGGCATTAAAATTACTCCATAAAGTGGTTTTATGCATAACAATATTATAAATAACAGTAGTAAAACATGATGCAAAATGGACGTATCAACTCCCCCAAGCTTAGACCTCGCTTGTCCTCAAGCGAAAGCCGATATCAAAAATCATGTCCACATGTTTAGAGAGAGAGGTGTCGATAAAAACAAAATACGGACATAGTAGCATCATGCTTATTATTATAACAGCAACAAACTTTATCATAAAGCATTATCATATAACTTCTCATGAACAAGTAAAAAATTCATCACAACATCGAAGTACAAAGCATAAACTTTATTGAAAACTAACAAACTATGTTCTCAGTCAACTTTGCAACTGCAATTCATCATATTTTCAGGATCTCGTATCAGAGCCTTTTGGCAAGTCCACATACTCAACCATCATTTAATTTTCTATCATTGGTAACACTCACAGCATACATATGAGCAAAAAGTTTCAACCGGACACATAGAAAGATAGGGGCTTATAGTTTCGCCTCCCAACTTATTCACCTCAAGGGTGATGTCAACAATAATAACTCATGATCACTCACATTCAACTCGATATATGTGCCTAGATCTTTCCTCACCAGATGGTGGTCGCAAAAGAGAAAATAAAAAGGAATAGATAAGAATACTTTGACTCTTGCATAAAATAAAATACATAAAAGTAAAAGATAGGCCCTTCGCAGAGGGAAGCAGAGGTCACTACAAAAAAATACACTTCCGTGATGATACGTGTTTGTCACAGTAGGTCACGTTTTCTGTCATGCATGTACATCCATGACAAATTTATGACATAATCAAGATAGTCATACCTGTGCTGTCATAGAAGTGTTCCATGACATTACCAAAATTATCATCACGGAAGTGTCCACTTCCATGACGATAAATCGCGCGTCACAGAAGTGCTTTCATCAAGGGTGACCGACACATGGCATCCACCGTAACGGAATGCCATTAAGCTATCGGGTCCGGTTTTAGATCCGATAACCCGTTAACAGCCCCGACCACTAGGGATTTTCCATGTGTAAAATCATCATTGGCTGCAGGAAACACGTGTCGGCTCACCGTTGGGACAGATGTCATCCACTCATTGGACCCAAAGCACCTATGATACGTCGACACATGGCACGGCCCAACAGAGGCCCATTCCTGTGAAAAGGCCGGCCCGTTTGACTTGGTCAAAAGGTGGCGGGCCGGCCCACGGCAAGCTTGTGAACGGCTTGTTCGCATATAGCCCATTTACAGCCTGCTAACCCAAGGCCCGTTTACGGCCTATCCGAATTAGGCCCAATAGCGTCATCTGGGCCGTCCAATATAATTCAAGCCCGTTTTAACTTCCGGCCCATGTATGGCCCTTGATGTCTTTTGGCCCATATGAGGCCCTTATTACTCTCGGCCCATTAATGGCCCGTGGTAAAACTGGCCCGTAATGAACAGTGTATCACTTTATACCCATTAACGGCCCATTATTCCGTTGGGCCGTTTCCAGCCCATGTTATCTTTCGGCCTTCTCGAGGCCCATTTATTCTTGGGCTCATTGTCGGTGTCAAAACCGGCGGATCTCGGGTAGGGGGTCCCGAACTGTGCGGCTAGGCGGATGGTAACAAGAGACAAGGGACACGAGATTTTTACCCAGGTTCGGGCCCTCTCGATGGAGGTAAAACCCTACTCCTGCTTGATTAATATTGATGATATGGGTAGTACAAGAGTGGATCTACCACGAGATCAAGGAGGCTAAACCCTAGAAGCTAGCCTATGGTCTGATTGTTGTTCGTCCTACGGACTAAAACCCTCCGGTTTATATAGACATCGGATAGGGTTAGGGTTACACAGAGTCGGTTACAATGGTAGGAGATCTACATATCCGTATCACCAAGCTTGCCTTCCATGCCAAGGAAAGTCCCATCCGAACACGGGACGAAGTCTTCAATCTTGTATCTTCATAGTCCAGGAATCCGGCCAACGGTGATAGTTCGGCTATCCGGACACCCCCTAATCCAGGACTCCCTCAGTAGCCCCTGAACCAGGCTTCAATGACGACGAGTCCGGTGCACATACTATATTCGGCATTGGAAGGCGGGTTCCTCCTCCGAATACTTCATAGAAGATTTTGAACACAAGGATAGTGTCCGGCTCTGCAAAAACAAATTCCACATACTACCGTAGAGAGAATAACTTTTGCACAGATCTGCTGACGCATCCCGCAGCGTGACATCACACCACGGCCAAGCCTTTATTCGAATCATTTTCTTACTGTTCCACCTCAGCGCGTTTAGCGAGGCGGTTTCCTTGGCACGTCTCATCAAAGCGGAGATCGTGCCCCCTTATTCCGGGATTCCCATCAATACGGACGTGGGTAACCCAACCGCGCCATTGATTACGGCACTTGGGAGATAAGCGAGTTTTACCAGGCTGGCGGTGGAGATAAGAATCCACCTTTTCACCTACGCCTTCTTCCTCCTTTGCTCATCCATTTCCGCGCACTCAAGCTCCAGCGCCCAAGTCCGCACACCCTACCTCAACCTTCTCCAACTATGTCCGGAGCGGGCGGCAAGTGGATGGGCCTCCTCCGTCACGGAGGGGCACATCAAAAAGCTACGGAAGGCCGGATACTTGTCCGACAACATCGCGCATCGGCTCCCCAACGCGGGGCAGCTCATCCCCACCCCCGGGCCCCATGAGAGGGTGGTGTTCCTCACCCACTTCCTCCGCGGACTAGGTTTTCCACTTCACCCATTTGTCCGTGGGCTCATGTTCTACTACGGCCTGGACTTCCATGATCTGGTCCCGAATTTCATCCTCAACATCTCGGCGTTCATCGCCATGTGCGAGGCCTTCCTCTGCATCCAGCCCCACTTCGGCTTATGGCTGAAGATCTTCAATGTCAAGCCGAAGGTAGTGGGCAGCCGCCAAGCGGAGTGCGGAGGTGCCATGGTTGGCAAGATGGCCAAAGTCCTATGGCTCGAGGGCTCCTTTGTGGAGACCATAAACGGGTGGCAATCGGGGTGGTTCTACATCACCGAGCCGCGCGACTCTCAATGGGCGGCGGCTCCCGAATTCTGATATGGCTTCCCCACATGGCTCACATCATGGAAAGAGACGGGCCTAACGTGGGGTGATTCGGACGAGCTATCCGGACTCCAAACCTGCGTCTGAAACCTGGTGGACAAGAATCTCAGGCTTGTCAACGTAATCCAGGTGATGCTCATACGCCGGATTCTCCCATGCCAACAACGGGCCTTCAAATTGTGGGAGTTCGATCCGGCACAGCACCAAACTCGGAAAAGGCTCTTCGACACTACATACGAAGAAGCCTGGAAGGTGCTGTTCAAGGGCGCCGAAGCTCCCACATCCGCTACCGAAGACCGCGGATTCAGCTCGCAGCGTCTAGCCAGCGAGGTAAGTTATTTTACCCTTTATGGGACTCTTTTTTCATAGTTTGACTCTATGCGGGATCTAAAACTCCCTAACCTTTGACAGATCGGTTGAAGACGTCCGACAGATTAACTGTCCGCCACCTTGCCGAAGACCCAGCGGACGCCTCGATTGATGGGTTGCTGGCTCGGCACCTCACGTGGTGCCGGAGAAGAAGGCCAAGAAGAAGGCCACGGAACTCAAGGAGTTCCCATGCCAGTGCTGTCGGACTCATCGTCCGACAACTCGAGGCGGAATCCTCCTCCAAGAAGAGGAAGAGGAATGAAGCCTCTCCCCAGGGGGAGAGAAGAAAAGGAAGGCCGCCGATCGGGGAGGCCGGAGGGTCCAAGAAAGGAAGGACCTCCTCCGACTTCTCCACCAACGCCGACAACGACGAGGAGGAGGGCCAACAAGGGCCAAGCCCCTGGCGAGATCGTAAGTGTCCGGACTCCGGAATAACTCATGACTTTTTATTTGTCGCATAGTGTCTTCTAACGCCGAATATAACCATGCAGCACGCCCAAGGATGAGCTCGCCGCTTCGTCGAGCGGCTCCCTGAATTCGTCGGATGTGAATAGCACTTCACTTCCGACCGCTTCCTCTCCTCGTGACGTGGACGAAACCGTGGTGGAGTCCCAAAAGGGGCCCGGCCAGGAGGAGGTGGTCCTGGAGGCGCCGCAAGGCGACCTCCCGGACTCCAGGCGCAAAGGGGGCGAAACCCCAGAGGGCTCTAAGTCTAGCCCTGTGCCGGACTGCCTACCGGAACCTTCAGTGGTTCCGAAGTCCAGCAAGCGTCCCCTTCGTAAGAAGGGTAAGACTACGACGCTGGTGACCTCCGTCCATCTGGAGGCACCGGATAGCTTGCTTTGAGGCGCTTAACGGCGCCCCATCGACGAGGAGTACCGCCTTGTTATGAGTGTGGTGATCCGAAAGTTCACCCACCAAGAGCGGGCTGATGAGCCTCTAACAGCCTTCTAACAGGCTTTGAGGTAAGTTTAGAATATGTAAAAATATTACCGATAGACAGAGCCCTCGATGCCTAGTTCGGTGTTCGGAAAGAAAAGCCGGACCGAGGATCTAGAAAGATATACACAGGAGTCTAACATAAGTATGTCAATATGGGAATGAAGGCTGCTGCTGCTGACCTCTGCCTTGACCGATCATGGAGGTCAATGCATTGAAGCGAGCCTCGAGCGGTCCGAGAACGAGCTCGGCCTTGCCAAGAAGCAGCTCGAGGACAAGGAAGGTAAGTAATACCTTATTAAATAAATACCTTATAGAAAGGATGTGGTTGCAAAAATGACAGGACTAACATGGGTATTGTAGGGGCCACGAACGAGGTGGCGACCTTGAAGGAAGCGGTGTCCGCGGTCGAAAGCAAAGCGGCCTCGGAGCGCACCTAGCGAGAGAAGCAGGAGGCGCGGGTGGCGGAGGTGCGGCAAGAGCTCGGTGCTCGTGGAAAACACGAGAGTTTGGAGCGTGACTCAAGACTCGAGAGTCCGAGCTCGCCTCGCTCTTGAGAGTGCCAAAGCCGCTAAGGCGAAGCCAAAAAGCCCTCCAAGAAATTGAATCACTAAAGAAGGTAGCGGCGGTAAGGCATTCTTTATGCAAAGCAAGCATGTGAAAGTGAATTACCTATTACTTACCCGAATCCGAGCTCTCGGGAGCATTCGCAGATCTGCCCGTAGTGCGTCTCGATGCTGCCGCTGTTCTACCGCGCCAAGGAGGGGAGCTTGACGGAAAGGTGTTCTGGTCCCAAGATGTTTGAGGCGGACATCCGGCCCTCGAGCGACCAGCTGAAGCAGCTGGTCGAGCTCCATAAGGTCGCCGAACAGGCCATGAAGGGCCCCATAATTCGGTTGTGGCCGTTGGAAGCCATGCCTGGGAGCTACTTTGGGCTAGTGCGGCGGCTAATGGATGCATGTCCATGGATTGAAGTCATCAAGCCCTCCGTCTGCATTGAAGGTGCCCGTCGGGCCTTGCCCGCTAAGGTGCACGGGGCAAGCTGGATGCGGAGAAGCTTGTGACGACGGCCACCAAGGGCAAGGAGCATCGCAAGTCCGAAATGTACTATGAGGGCGCTATGAAGGGTGCCCGCCTTATAGCGGTGAATGCTCCAAAGATGTAATTTTTGAATAGACTCGCATTTGTTATCCTGTACGCTAAAAACTTGTCCATATGCGCTAAGCAATGCTTGTGAATTTAAAATATTACCTTCAGCGGCCGCTTATCAAATTTGAGAGATGGCAAGTCGTTGGCTTCAGCCCCCATGCCACGAGTCTTTGGGTTGTTCGGGATAAACTTGAGCGCTCTTGTTTCCATTCTTGGGTCCTTCGGGAGGCGCCAAGCATACGAACAAGGCAACCGGACTTATAGTGCTTGAACACTCTCACTTAGCCATAGAATTCTATAATTTTAAATTTCGGTGAAGCCCCTAGTATTCGGAAGACCGAGTTCGGGGCGCTATCCACACCTTGGCCGGACAATGCCGGCTCCTCGCTCTAAGCGGCATAGGTCTTTAGGGACCCGAAAAAACCTCTTGAACAGTGACCAGCTCTCGACCTATCATGACGGTTAGTTTTAGCTTTCTCCACTGTGGTGCTCAACCATGCTCAAACGGGGCGCAATCGCAGTGGTTCTCCCAGCGCTACCTTAGCCGATATCACGGAACGTAAGGTACCAAAACATGGGAGCCGGGCAAACCCAACTATTGACCCAAGACATGATTCGGAGCCGATGCATATAGTGCTATAAGTTCGGGGTGCCGCACTTGCGAAAGTGTTCGGACTTATCACACCATATTTTTGGGGTACTTAAGCCCCTGGTGTATTGGTTGTACCAAAGTGTACGGGTTTAACAAGTCATGAATGAACATATATATAGATAAAGAAAAGAGTGCAATAATAGGCAAAAGCTATGTATTGTTTATTCAAAAAGGTACTGCAATAAAAGCAGAATGATACAAATAGTGCGATAAGCAAGGGATGGGACTATTTAACATGTCCCCCTCCAGGGGTAAGCTGCGGGATGGTATGTAAAACAGGTATAATGCTCATAGTAGAGACCACCGACACTGACATAGCTTTCTACTTCCCTCGGCTGTTGCATCGTGAGTTCGGCAATTCTAGTGCCGACGGGCTTCGCAAAACGGAGTCCCAAAGTAAAAGAAAAGAAGAAAGAAAAGGAATGGCACAATCGGAGCCCTGGTGCGGTTGAGCCGCTTACGTATGCGTGCGTGGTCGTGCCCTTCCCCTTATGCCCATGGTATCTCCAGAGCGTAGTTATGTACGCGTAGTACTGGCTTCGCAATTTCGCGAGGGCTGGGGTGGGGTCCGGATTGCTACGCTTTCTCGGATCGTGCCAGGAGGTATTGTTGTAGGTTACTCCGGGCGCGCTTGACGGTGTCCGGACGTTTGATAGCCGGACTCGAGAATTGCTTTGAGAGGCTGCTTTGTACCTCCGTCGCGAGGGCCGCCGTATGCTCCTCCGTTCGGAGAGAGCATTTGGTGTTTCCATTGACCGTAATTACTCCTCGAGGGCCTGGCATCTTGAGCTTGAGGTATGCATAGTGCGGCACCGCATTGAACTTTGCAAATGCGGTTCGTCCAGGCAGTGCGTGATAGCCGCTGCAGAACGACACTATGTCGAAGATTAACTCCTCACTTCGGAAGTTATCCGGGGATCCGAAGACCACTTAGAGTGTAACTGAGCCTGTACAATTGGCCTCTACACCTGGTATGACTCCTTTAAAGCTCGTCTTTGTGGGTTTAATCCTTGAGGGTCTATGCCCATTTTATGCCTTGTATCTGATAGAGCAGGTTCAAAGGCTACCGCCGTCCATTAGGACTCTAGTGAGGTGAAATCCATCAATGATTGGGTCAAGAACCAATGTGGTGAATCCGCCGTGGCGGATGCTAGTGGGGTGGTCCCTTCGATCGAAGGTGATCGGGCAGAGGACCATGGGTTGAACTTTGGGCGATCGCTCCATCGCATATACGCCCCTTAGTGCACGCTCGCTCCCTTTTGGGTATGTGGGTTGCGTATATCATGTTCACCGTCCGCACTTGTGGGGGGAAACCCTTCTGTCCTCTATTGTTCGGCGGTCGGGGCTCCTCCTCATCATCTCTATGCAGCACCTTGTCATTGAGTTCGGCATTTAACTTGCCTGCCTGTTTGAAGACCCAACAATCTCTGTTGGTGTGGTTGGCTGGTTTTTCGGGGGTGCCTTGTATTTGGCGTGAGCGATCGAGTATTCGGTCCAGATTGGACGGGCCCTGAGTGTTTCTTTTGAACGGCTTCTTCCGCTGACCAGGTTTAGAGCCTCTGAATCCGGCATTGACTGCCGTATCTTCAGCATTATCGCCGTTAATGCAGCGCTTGTGCTTGTTACGACGCGACCTGCCATTGCTGTCCTTGGTATCCGAACTACCAAGGTTTTTGGTCAAGTTGTTACTACGAGCTAGCCAGCTTTCCTCTCCCGCGCAAAAGCGGGTCATAGGCGTTGTGAGGGCTGCCATGGATGTCGGCTTTTCCTGTCCTAGGTGCCGGGCAAGCCACTCGTCGCGGATGTTATGTTTGAAGGCTGCAAGGGCCTCTGCATCCCACGATCAACGATTTGATTTTTCTTGGTTAGGAACCGTGTCCGTAATTGTCCGGCCGATTCTTCTGGCTGCTGAATTATGTGGCTGAGGTCATCGGCGTCTAGTGGTCGCACGTATGTGCCCTAGTACTTATCAAGGAATGCGGCTTCCAGGTCCTCCCAACAACCAATTGATTCTGCTGGCAAGCTGTTAAGCCAATGCCGAGCTGGTCCTTTAAGCTTGAGTGGGAGGTATTTGATGGCGTGTAGATCATCACTGCGGGCCATATGGATATGGAGGAGGTAGCCCTCGATCCAAACCGCAGGATTTGTTGTGTCATCGTATGGATCAATGTTTACAGGTTTGAAACCCTCGGGGATTTGATGATCCATCACTTCTTCTGTGAAGCATAGTGGGTGTCTTGGCGCCTCAGATATTATATATCGACGCAGCTCAAATGAGCTTTGTCTCATCGTGTTCGCCCGCCGAGTTGCTGTATTCGGGCGTGACGGTTATCATCACGTGTAGTGGGCGCCCACGATCCGTAGATCGATCTTGTTTGCCTTGCCTCGTACTCCAATATGTCTCATGGTGCGGCGCGTTTCCCCATGCCTTGGTACTTTTCAAGCGGCCGGGTGCGGCTCGAATGGAGGGTCTAGAGGCCTCTGCAGTCATGACCGCAGGGTGGCAGGTCGGCTACATCATCGCGCTGGTGATGTAGGTTTGGGTGTTGCTTCCTCTAATTGGGGTAGCAGCCTGCGTTTTAGGTATCTCTTGGAGGCGTTCGAGTTCATACTCTTGGCTGCGAGGACTTGATCCATCCGTCGACTAGCAAGTCTTAGTCAGCTCTAAGCTGCTGCTTTTCTTGAGGCTGCTTGCCGTGGCCATAAGCCTCGTTTGAAACGCCTCTGTTGGCGGGGTCCTCGAGGCACGACAAATTCGTCGTCGCCGAGGCTTGCCTCATCTTCGGAGGGAGGCATATAATTATTGTCCTGCACCTCCACATGCGCCGCTCTATCATGAGGGCTGGCTTCTCCTCCCCTGTCTTTGAATCCTGCTTTGGAGGGTTGTCTTTGGCACTATCCGGTGTTATTATCTCCTGTGCGTAATCACCGTTTTTGCTGTGGCGGGATTTAGAGCGGCGCCACCGACGCCGGGCGCTTGGGCTGCTTCTTGGAGGTCATCCTCCGTTGTTCCATCGCCGTTCCTTCTTTTGGGATGTCCACCATGTATATGTCGTATGACGAGGTGGCCTTCGGTGCCTCATGGCTGGTTCTTGATCGCCTCCGAGTCAAGTCGAGCATGTCGGTTAAATCATTGACAGTGGCTACAAAGTGGGTGGTGGGTGGGCGTTGAATTTCTTCGTCGTCTGCATCTCAACCTTCCCGACCGTAGTCCGCCAGGCTCTCGATAAAGAGAGACTTTAGTGAATTCAGGATGTCGCCAAAGGGCGAGTCTTTGAAAGATGTCCGACGATGAACTCCACAACGGCGCCCAATCGGACTCGATTGGCGAGGCATGAGGGTCCGGAGTCCGGAGAGGAGTCCGACACCTTGGAGTCATGGTCTTCGCAAAGGACAGGGATGGAGTTCGGCTCAATCGCCGTAGAGATCGTAGCCTCCGAGGCGGTGTCCAACCACTCGTCCTCGATCGGCGGAGTCGGTGTCATGGTTCTAAGTCTGACAGTAGACTGGGGGGTAGGTATGGAGAGGCAAGATCCTAGCTATGGAGTAGTTGTACACGCAAGGGACTTACGAGTTCAGGCCCTTCTTGGAGGAAGTAACATCCCTACGTCACGGAGCTCGGAGGCGGTCATTTGGATTTTCAGTTTGACTTATGGGATCTAAAACCCTCACCTTTGACAGATCGCTGAAGACGCCCGGACAGATCGACTATCCGCTCCTTGCCAAGACCCATGGATGCCCAATTGATGGGTTGAGCTGTTCCGCACCTCACGCCCGAAGAGAAGGCTAAGAAGAAGGCCACGGAACTCGGGAGTTCCCCGCGCCAAAAGTGTCGGACTCATCGTCCGATGACGCCAGGCGGACCTCCTGAAGACGAGGAGGAGGAAGAGGCCTCTACCGGGGAGAGAAGAAAAGGAAGGCCCCCAACCGGGAGGCCGGGGTCCAAGAAGGAAGGACCTTCCTCCGACTACACCGCACAATGCCGACGATGGCGCAGAGGGGGATCCAGGACCAAGCCTCGGCGAAATCGTAAGTGTCCGGACACCAGAATAACTCATGGCGCTTTCATTTGTCGCACAACATCTTATAATACCGATATAACCATGCACCGCCAGGACGGGCTCACGATTCGTCGAGCGGCATTTTTGATTAGCTCAGGTGAATAGCACCTCACCGACGCTTCGCTCCTCGCCATGATGATGCCGGGTGGAGTCCAAAAGGGGCCCAGCCAGGAGGGGAGGTGGCTGGGGGCGCCAAGGCGACCTCCCGAAACGGGGCTCAAAACCTCAAGGGCTTCAAGTCCGTTCCGCGCCGACTCTGCATCGAACCTTCAAGTGGTTCCGAGTCCGACAAGTAACCCTTCGTAAGAAGGGCAAGATTCACACCGGTGACATCCACCCAACCGAGGCACGGATGATTTGATGGAGGCGCTTAACGGCGCCCATCGACGAGGAGCACCAGATCGCATGAGTGCGGTGATCCGAAAGTTCAGTCCACTAAGAGCGGCTGATCAAGCTTCTGTAGCCTCTTCTAATGCTTTGAGGTATGTATTTAAGATATAAAAATATTACGTATGATGAGCCCCGATGCTCCGCTTTGTTTGGTGTTCGGAAAGAAAAGCCGAACTGAGGATCTAAAAAGATATACGCAGGAGTCTCCAAGTATGTCAATATGGGAATGCAGGCCGCGCTGACCCTCTCGCCGCATCGACCAAGGGAGGTTATGTGACAGCGAGTTTCCCGGCAACTGCCAAAAAGCAGCCCGAGGACAAGGAAGGTAAGTAATAACCTATGGGAGTATTTAAAAGATGTGTTTGCAAAAATGACAGAATAACGTGAATATTGAGGCCACTAACAAGGTGGCGACCTCAAGGAGGCGGTGTCCAAGGCGTAAAGCAATGCGGGTGAGCGATCGGCGAGAGAGAAGCAGGAGGCGCGGTGGCAGAGGTAAGAGCCTGTGCCTCGAAACACGAGAGTTTGAGCGTGACTCAAAGACTCCGGAGTCCGAGCTCGCACGCCCTTGAGAGCGCCAAGGCCCAAGGCCGCTCAAAAAGCCCTTCGTGAGATTGAGGCGATGAAGAAGATAGCGCGGTAAGCATTCTATATGCAAAGCAAGCTATGTGAAAGTGAATTATTCACTTACCCGAATCCGAGCTTCCAGAGCATTCGCAGATCTGCCCTGCAGGTGTGGCCGATGCCGTGATTCTACCGAGCCGAGGAGGGAAGCTCGACGGAGAAGGTGTTCGTCTCAAGATGTCGAGGCCGGACACCGTGCCCTTGCAGCCACCAATTGAAGCAGCCGGTCGAGCTCCATAAGGTGGCCGAACAGGCCATGAAGGGCCTCATAGTTCGTTGTGGCCTATGAAGCCATGCCCGAGCTACTGGCCGGTGAGGAGCTGGTGGACGCCCGTCCATGGTTTGAAGTCATCAAGCGCCCGCCAGATCGAAGGTGCTCAGAGGGCCCTTGCCTCGCTAAGGTGCACGGGGCATGGACGCCGAGAAGCTTGTGAAGGACGGACCACCACCGGAAGGAGCATCGCAAGCCTGAAATGTATTATGAGGGCGCCCCAAGGGTGCCTCGCTTTATAGCGGATGAATGCTCCAAAGATAATTTTTTAGTAGACTCGATTTTATCCCCGAATAAAACTTGTTCATATGCGCTAAGCAACACTTTGAATTTAAAATATTACCTTCGTGGCGGCAGTATTAAATTTGAGAGATGGCGTAGTCGTCGGTTTCAAATTTCATGCCACGAAAAGCCGGGTGTTCGGATGAACTTGAGCGCTTTGTTCATTATTGGGTCCTTCGAGGAGGCGCCAACGCAACGTAACAAGGCAACCGGACTATAATGCTTGAACACTCTCACTTAGCCAGAATTTATAATTTTAAATTTCGAAGCCCCGGTATTCGGAAGACCGAGTTCGGGCGCTATCCACGCTTAGGCCGGACAATGCCGCTCTCTCTAAGCTGCATAAGTCTTTAGGGACTCAAACCTTCTCAACAGCGATCGCTCTCGCCTCTATCATGACGGCCAGCTTTAGCTTTCCACCGAGGTGCTCAACCCACTCAACCGGGCACAATCGCAGTTGGTTCTCCAGCGCTACCTTAGCCGATATAACGTAAACGTAAGGTACAAAACATGGGAGCCGCAAACCCAACTATTGACCCAAGACATGATTCAGAGCCGATGCATATAATGCTATAAGTTCGGTGCCGCTTGTGAAAGTGTTCGACTTATCACACCATATTGTGGGGTACTTAAGCCTCGGTGTATTGCCCGCACTAAAGTGTACGTTGCACAATGTCATAAGTGAACATATATATAGAAAAAAGGAATTCAATAATAGGCGGTTATGTATTGTTTATTCAAAAGGACTGCAGAAGAGCGTAACGATACAAATAGTGCGAGCAAGGGACTAGACTTTTAACATGTCTCCCAGGGTAAGCCGGATGGTGTAAAACAGATATATTTAATAGAGACCATCCGACACTGACGAAGTCGCTCGGCTGTTGCATCGCGGTGTTCGGCGATTCTAATGCCTATTGTGGAGAACGGAGTCCCGAAAGTAAAAAGAAAGGAAAAAGAAATGACACAATCGGGAGCCCCTCGTGCGTTGAGCCGCATTCTGGCATGCCGTGGTCGGCCTTTCCCTATGCCCATGGTATTTGCAGCGTAATGTACGCTGCATACCGGTTTCGCACTTCGGAGGGCTGGGCTTGGGCCGCATTAATGCGTGTTCTAAATGCCAGCGGTCTTGTTGTAGGTTACCCGGCGCGCTTGACGGGTGTCCGACGCTTAGCCGGACTCGAATTGCCTTAAGAGGTTGCTTGTACTTCCGCCGCGAGGGTTGGCCAGATGCTCCTCCATCCGAGAGAGCGTCGTGTTTCCATTGACCGTAATGACTCGAGGACCGCATCTTGAGCTTGAGATATGTGAAAAGCGGCACCGCCTTGAACTTTTCAAATGCGGTTCATCCGAAAGGCATGATAGCCAGGAACGGAACTATGTCGAAGATTAACTCCTCGCTCGAAGTTATCCGGGATCCAAAGACCACTTCAAGTGTAATCGAGTCGCATAATGGCCTCTACACTGGTATGACGCCTTTGAAGGTCGCTTTCGTGGGTTTAATCCTTGATGGGTCTATGCCCATTTTGTGCATCGATCCCGACAGCAGGTTCAGTTACCGCCGCCATTCCATTAGGACTCTAATGAGGTGAAATCCGCAATGATTGCGGTCTAGAACTAATGCGGCGAATCCACCATGGCGGATGATGCTAGGGTGGTCCTTCGATCAAAAGTGATCGGGCAGGAAGACCACGGGTTGAACTTTGGGGCATCGCTCCATCGCATATACGCCCCTTAGTGCACGCCCGCCCCTTGGGTATGTGGGTTGTGATATCATGTTCACCGTCCGCACTTATGTGGGGAAGCCCTTCGCCCTCTATTGTTCGGGCGGCCGGGCTATCCTCATCATCGCTATGCAGCCCCTTGTCATTGTTTTCGCATTTAACTTGCTCGTCGTTGAACACCCAACAATCCATGTTGGTGTGATTGGTCGCTATGGGGTGCCATATCCGCACGAGCAATGGAGTATTCGGTCCAAATTGGACGGGCCCGAGTATTTCTTTAAATGGCTTTTCCGCCACCGTTTAGAGCTCAATCCGGCATTGACCGCCAGATCTCAACATTATCGCCGCACGCGGGCGCCAGGTTGCGGCCGCGCTGCCTTGTCCTTATTATCCAAATTACTGTGGCTCTTGGTCATGTTGTTACTACAGCCAGCCACTGTCCTCTCCGCTAAAAGCGGGTCATGAGTGTTGAGGGCTGCCATGGATTTGCCCGCCCCTGTGTGGCAAGCCACTGTCATGATGTGGTGTTTGAAGGCCAAGGGCCTCGCATCCCATTAAATCGACGCATTTGATTTTTCTGGTTAGGAACCATGTCCGCATTGTTCCGCCGATTCTCCGGCTGCTGAATTATGTGGCTTAGGTCAACGTCTGTGGTCGCATTATATGTGCCCCG
This sequence comes from Aegilops longissima, assembly GCA_021605205.1. Lineage (NCBI taxonomy): Eukaryota > Viridiplantae > Streptophyta > Magnoliopsida > Poales > Poaceae > Aegilops > Aegilops longissima. The sequence continues at coordinate 111,854,926 of CM038676.1, forward strand.
AAATTGTCGAATGCGCTTCCGTGTCTTCCCAATAACCAATTGACTCGGCCGGCAAGCTGTTAAACCAATGCCGGCTGGTCCTTTGCTTGAGGGAGGTATTTGATGGCGGTAGATCATCACCGGGCCATGTGGATGTGAAGGAGATAGTCCCCATCCAAACCGCAGGATCTGCTAGCCATCGATGATTTAATGTTTACGGGTTTGAAACCCTGTGATTTGATGATCCATCATCATCCGTGAAGCATAGTGGTGTGCCTACGTATTATTATATCATGACGCAGCTCTAATGAGCTGGTCATCGTGGTTCGGCCGGAGTTGCGATATCCATGGACGGCCATCGCCACGGTTGTGGAAGCGCCCACGGATCCATAGATCGATCTTGTCTGCCTTGCCTTGTCTCCTGCTACATCTCGTGTCCGGCGATTTCCGCGTTTTGTATTTTTGAGCGGCGACGGGTGCTTGAATTGAGGGTCGAGGCTCTCTCGTCAGGCCACGAGGTGGTCGGTCATCCATATCATGCACCGTGATGTAAGTTTAGGTTCTTACCCCTAACGGGTAGCAGCTCGCCTTGGGTAGCTTTTGAGGGCCGAAGTTCGCATTTTCGCCGCAAGGACTTCACCATCCGTCACCTAGCAAATCTTGGTCAGCCTAAGTCGTTGTGCTTTTTCTTGAGGCTGCTTGCCGTGGCCATGAGCCGCGCTTGAAATGCCTTGTTCGACGGATCCTGAACGATGAATTGCTGTCGTTGAGGCTTGCCTCATCTCGAGGGAGGCATGTAATTATCGCTTTCACCTCTTTTTCTCGCCGCCTCATGAGGGCTAGCTTCTCCATCCTCCCAAGGCTGAATCTTGCCGGAGGGGTTGTCTTCTGCACCGTCCGGTGTTATCTCCCGTGCCGTAATCACCATTTTGCCGTGGCGGATGAGCGGGCGCCACGACGACGGCTAGGTTGTTTCTGGAGGGTCATCCGCTCCATCGCCGCTCCCATCTTTTGGGATGTCCACGGCGTCAGTCGACGAGGTGGTTTTCCGCTTCTCGTGGGCGCCTGGTTCTGGTCGCCTCCTTCATCGCTATCCATACCGCCGATGTCTTCGAGTCGAAGTCGAGCATGCATGTCATAAACCATCGATAGTGGCTACGGCGGGTGGGGGTGGGCTTTGATTTTGTTCGCCGTCCGCGATCCCAACCTTCCCACCATAATCCGCCAGGGCTCTCTGAGCAAGAGAGACTTTAGTGAATTCAAAATGTCACCAAAGGGCGAAAGTGCCGAAGATGTACGCGCGTTGAATTCCATGATCGGCGCCAATCGATTCGACATAGGGCGGAAGGCTCGGAGTCCGTAGAGGAGTCCGCGCTTTGAGTCACGAGCCGCAAGGGACGGGTAGGTGTACGGCTCAATCGCCATAGAGATCGCAGCCTCCGAGGCTGTGTCCACACCCGCCCTCGATCGTCAAGGTCGGCCCGAGCTAAAGGTCGAGCGACTCGTGCGTTTCAGGACAATCGTCCCCCGGCAAAGATAGATTATGCCCTCGTGATGCAAGGCGCTGGCTGGGCTCAACCTGGCCGAAGATCAAGTCTCCACGATGTCACCGTAGTTCAAACTTCCAAATCTGACTGATGGCTGTATGTAGCTTTAATCTGCTCCAGATAGGCTGCTTAATTGCCCCAGCAAAGCCGAATACGAAGATCTCCGGGAGAAAGGTCTCACCCTCGAGCGCATCGTTGTTGATGATCGGAGGAGCCATCGGGCCTAAAGATGACGGCACACAGGAACTCTCAATGAAAGCACCAATGTCGGTGTCAAAACCGCGGATCTCGGTAGGGGGTCCCAACTGCAGGCCTAGGCGGATGGTAACAGGAGACAAGGGACACGATGTTTTTACCTGTGTTCGCCCTCTCGATGGAGGTAAAACCCTACTCGCTTGATTAATATTGATGATATGGTAGTACAAGAGTAGATTCACGAGATCGTAGAGGCTGAACCCTAGAAGCTAGCTCATGGTATGATTGTTGTTCATTCTCCTTTTAATTAAAACCTCCTGCTTATATTATAACCATAATAGGGTTAGGTTGGCAGCAGTAATTAAAATGGTAGGAGATCTACATATCCGTGACGCCAAGCTTGCCTTCCACGCTTAAGGAAATACCATCCGGTTAACGGGATGGAGTCTTCAATGCTGTATCTTCATAGTTCAGAGTCCTACCAAGGCTATAGTCCTATCCTGGGACATTCCCCTAATCCAGACTCTCAATCGCCCTTTGGGCACCGGAGCTGCCTTACTAATCGCTCTTGTTTGGGAGCTGTGGTGGAGATGGTGATGTCAACAGAACCGGGTTACTATCTCTGGGGTTAGTTAGATTGGGTGAAGCTGGTTCTCCTGTCATCGAGGGTACAATCATGAGAGTTTGGGTTATGTGTGGTAGGGCTGGTTCGCATGTACAACCGGGTGCTATCTCCACCAAGAGGTAGCACTTTTATTTGAAGACCGTGTTTTTAGTCCGCTAGATGTCGGCATCACCCGCTCCAATTCAAATGGTGATAAACAGAAACATAGTTGAATGTACGTACATTGTATGAGAGATGATGCAATAGATAGTGTGGAAAAAGAGGGACATGAAATAGTTGACATGTATATTGTTTAACTAAAACGATAGCATGACATAATTTCATATATGATGTCTATCTAATCCCTTGATCACCAGTGAAGGCCTTGGATCGACGTACCATCCGTCGAGCCTCTTCTTCATTCTCTAGGGAGCTCTTTCCTTAGGGATATATGGCGTACGGCATCGTCTAATGGGAGTGATGACCACAACTTCCATAATCAGGTCGACCACGGTCGGACCTCAACTTCAGCCGGATCATTGGCACTCTCTTGCTACGCTGCTTCTTCTCGTGAAAGGATCCTCCTACACCGATGGAGCATGAATGTGTTCCAAAATACATTACTGAATGGCTTCCTCTTGACCCTATCTTCGCCAAATCATCCGCAGCTTGATTTTTCAGCCGGTATATGATGAAGCTTCTAACCCCCTAATTTCTTTCTCCAAGCTTTCTCATCGATACATAATAACTCGTCATAGCCGGGCTTCCGACATCCCACTCCCTTCATCACTTGATTAACAACCAGATCCGAAGTCGCCATAGACCATAAGGCGCATTTGACGACGAAAGTGAAATAGCCATGCGCAACCCATACAAGTGTGCTTCATATTCTGCTTCACAGTTGGAAGAATCAAAGTGAATCTGAGAACATACTTGAGCATATCCTCTGGGGAAACCAATACAACCTTCGCACTGTAACCGCTCAAAGATCTTGGAACCATCAAAAACATAGTCCAATGTTCCGGTGAACTTGGGTCGAAAGTTGCTGCTCAGTCCACTTTGCGAGGAAATCTGCTATTGCTTGGGACTTGATGGCTTTCTTTGCCTCGAATTTGATATCAAGGGAAGGAGTTCAATTGCCCATTTTGCACACTCACCCGCTTGCATCTCTCGTTATGAAGAATTTCCGATAAAGGCATCGCCGATAACCAGAATGGAATGATCAGAGAAATAATGAGCAACCTTCTTCGTGGTCATATAGATCCCATAAACAAGCTTCCGAGAGTGAGGGTATCTTTTCTTTGATGGGGTCATTTCCGTAAAGATAATAAACCGGGCGTTGAACTTTGAAGGTTTTTCTTCTTCTTCCCCGGCCGACTGTAAGTACGGTATCGACGACTTTGTCCAGTTGGCTGCAAAGTAAAGCAGAAAGGCTCTTTGTCGATTCGAGTTTAAGCACCGGCTGGGTGGAGAGCAGTAGCTTTGAGCTCTCGCAAATGCTGTGATCAGCTTCTAGAGTCCACTCAACTTGTCTGACTTTCTTCACCACGGTAAAGAGGCAATGCCTTTTCACCGGAGGCGAGAGATGAATCGACTTAAAGCGCCAAGCATCCAAGCAGTTTTCGACATCGCAGCACACGCACAGGCGCCTATTCGGAGTATGGTGCCAACTCTTTCGGGTTAGCATCGATCTCCTGCTCGTAAACGAGAAAACCAAGTATCTTTCCACCAGAACTCCAAATGTACACTTTGATGGATTAAGCTTGATATCATACCTCCTGAGATTGGCAAATGTTTCAGCAAGGTCACCAACAGGTCGGAACCTTTCGTGATTCTGACCACTATATCATCCATGTATGCTTCCACATTCCGAATCGATTTGAGTGAGCAAACACTTCTGAATCATCCTCATGAATGTGGCTCCGGCATTCTTGAGACCGAATGGCATGGTGACATAACATAAGCACCCGAATGGAGTGATGAACGCTGTTTTAATCTCATCGGGTCCATACAGACGGATCTGGTGGTACCCGGAATAGGCGTCTAAAAAAGACAACCTCTCGTGATCCCGCAGCGGAGTCGACTATTTGGTCGATGCGAGGAAGAGGGAATGATCTTTCGGCAGGCCCGATTGATATGCTTTGAAATCGATGCACATGCTAAACGACTTGTCCTTTTTGGGGACCATGACAACGCTATGAGCCACTCGAGTGGTAGATCTCTGATGAACTCGCTGCTAAGAGCCGAGCCACCTCCTCGCCAATGGCCTTTCTTCTTCCGGATTGCGGACCACCAAGATACTCTTTAACTGGTTTGATTTTGGGTCGACTTTCATAGGCGATGCTCAGCCAGCCCCCTGAATACCTTTATGTCGCCAGGCTTCCATGCAAGATGTCCCAGCTTCACCGGAGGAACCGGATGAGCGCTTTCCTATTTTGAGTCGAAAGTGTTGTTGAGATGTTGGTCGAGCAGCATCGGATCGAGCACGGGTGAATGTGAACCTGTTTCGCCTCGCCAATGATCGAATGTCTGACCATAGCGGGCTTTAGCTCGCAACAAATCACCGGATCCGCGGCTTCGATACTTTGTAGCTCTACCATCGCTAATCGAGCATCGGGCGATCTTAGAGCCTTCGAAGCACTCTTCGCCTTCTTCCGATTGCCCGTGATGCTGATCACGCCTTGGGACCGTGCATCTTCGCTTAAGATACACGTAATATGGTCGGGCCATGAAACGCATAAGCTGGTCTCCCTGCATTAGCGGATAAGCGCTCGAAATCCACGACTCAAAGGTCAACTTTTCTTTCCCGGAAATGCTTTGAATCACCAAAACTACATCAAGAGCAATTTGGCCGAAAGTGACTCAGCCTTCTTCCGTGAATGACCCGTGGAAGCTCATGTTATCGGGCATCGAGTCCGACATCGGAATGCCCATCCTTTCAACGCCTCCGCCAGATAATATATATTCAAACCGCTACCACCATCCATCGTGACTTTGGTTAGTCGAAAGTGCCTTCGATAACCTGGTCGACCACTCAATGCTTGCCTCCTGTGGTGGCAATGTGCGCCGGGTGATCGACCGGTCGAATGTGATGGCGGTTCGGGACCATTTCAGATAATTGGGAGTCGCCAGAGTAACCAAGTTTACTTCCCGATTGATAACCTTCAATTGACTTTTGCTTTAACGCCAGAAAAATCATCGTGGTGGAATTGACCGGGATATCCACCATCACCGCCATCTCTATCCTCAACCTTGTATGTCTCCTTATCCTTATCCTTGGGCCGTTTCCTTGAACTGCTGAGTCAAGAGCCGACATCTGCCGAAGTGGTATGTTTCGGGTAAAATGAGTTTACCCTCTTCATCTTTCTTTGTATGAATATGACATGGTAAATCCAACACGCCGCTCCCATCCTGGTCTTTCACCTTCTTAGGGTTCCAAGGACCCTTGGGTTTCCTTGAACTTTCCCTCGGGTCACCGCTAAGGTCTTCTCCGGAGTCACTGCTCGGGTTTTTGCGCTTCCGCTCGATCGAATTTCCTCCCACGGTCTCATTGGCGGCCGATGAGTATTTACTTCCACCGAGCCGATCCTCTTCTTCACCATTTGCATATTTGGTGGCACTTCCATCATCCGACTCAGTAGTCATATCTCCTGCTCGACCAAATTTCAAACTCAATTCTTCGTTTTGACACCTTCCTTGAAGGCACAGACATCCGGGCGATCGACATATTCTCGATCGTAGTGTAAAGTGATCCACCCATGGATGTAATCTTCAAGGTTTCACTCGACTTTTGCACGCACGATCGCAACTCACAAACCTGCCGGTCGCTTGCAAGTTCTTTCAATGTCTCCGACAAACACTGGCAAGATCTTCCAAGTGTAACAATCACTGGTGCTAATCGATTCAACCACGCCGGGCTGAACCCTCCAACATAAGAGGTAAATGCTTACATGGCTACTCATATCGCTACACCGATCCGAACCGCCACTCGGTAATCTTCAAGCCAAGTGTCGCTTGGATTCTCCAAAGGAACTCAGCTGACTCAGCCGCCAACCTGAAGTTGGGAGGAATCATCGCGTCTGGCGGCTCACGAAACACTCGTCCCGAGACATGAACTCTACTACTGGAAGGGAACATCTCTATCATGGCCGCCTCGAGTGAGCTCTTCTCTCGTCGACCAAACCTTGAACGATAATGGATCTCGATCAAAGCTCGGTTCCTCGGGGTCGACCGGAACTCTTCGCCGAAGCAATCGCTTTTGGCGCTCGGCTATCCCGCCGAGGAGCTTATGATCCACCCCTTTGGGAGGAGGGCGCCAACGCCGATCAAGGCGATCGAATCGGTGCTCATATCGCCAGGGCCCTTGTATTGACTTATCACGCCGCCCCCACGCTCTTCACGCCTGGGCGATCTTGGACTATGGGCCGACCGAATGAATTCGCAGCGACGGATCGGTTGTGAATCCGTTCCGCGATCGATACAACTGAGTTTTGATCTCCGCCGCCTGGAGCAAATCCTCGATTTGCTGCAAACCTCACCGCTCCGACTGAAGGAAGGCTGAATTGATTCTCGCTATACTATGCGGCGGCTATACCTTTTAAATTCTGAATCGGAGTTCGATATACCCGGGTTGGCGGTTGAAAGAGTAAGCGCTGATCTGATTCTCGAACCTCACCGCGAGATTTCGCTTTCGAGTACTCGCATGAAGATCTTCTCCAATGAGTGCGCCAGCCAGCTTAAGGCTAAGCGCCAAGATCCTCCAAGGCGCGAGCTCGGGGTTTCTCCAACGATAGGAGGTGAAGTGCATCCATGTTCCGACGACGAAGCCTTCCCTCTCGAGCGGCGAGGGCTCGCACTCTTCGTGGGCTTGCACCGATCGCTTCCACCGCCACCTTCGGTGCGGTGAATCCAGGGGACCGTATGGTCCATCGACCATCGTAACTTCCCACCGGGTCATCGCTATCGCATTCGGACGCGATTTTCACTTGATACCGCGAGTGCGATGAACAGTCGTAGAGAGATCTGTCGCGGGCTCGACGCCATTATTTGGGGATGGCCAACGGTGAGCCACCGCATGCCTCGCCCCACCGCTGAAGCTCTCGACCGACCGGAACGCCATATTGGTGGGAGATCGGAGTGAAGATAACGCAGGAGCCGACTCCATACCGGTCGGCGGTTGCCGCAGGAGGACGCCATGACACACGCACAGCAAGGCCGCCTCGCTGATGGGGAGAGCGCCCACGCCGAAAGTGGAGCCTCCCCGGGTTAAGCGGAGTCGCTGGGCGATTTAACGTGAGTGCACCGAGACGGATCTCGTGTCAGCCGACTAGAACTCCACCTGAAAACCATGATGCCGAGATCGAGAGAATCCCAACTTCTCCAACAATTGCTAGAACACCGGCCCCACGGTAAGCCTAAACCGTCGTGGGTTCTAAGTCCTGACAAGAGAATGGGGGGTAGGTATGGAGAGGCAAGATCCTAGCTATGGAGTAGTTGTGCACGCAAGGGATTTACTTAGTTCAGCCCTTCTCGAGGAAGTAACAGCCCCACGCCCTGGAGCCCGGAGGCGGTCGACCGGATTATCCACGATGTTACATAGGGTGCAACCCTTCCACCCGTGGGAGGGGGGTGGCTTATATAGAGTGCGCCAGACCCCAGCCAGCCCACGAGTAGAGTCTCCAAGGTGCGTTAAAGCTCAATGCCATCTGGTAACGCTACATAAAGTGTCATTAAGGTCATAAAGACTATTTAACCACAGCACCTTTGGACACCGAAAGTGGCTCTTGGACTCTGGTGGTCGAAAGTGGGTCTTCATAGTCGAAAGTGTCCTTGAATCTGCTGAGTGGAAGCCTACCAGCCTAATCGGAAGGCTGCTTCTTGTGAATGTCTCTGTGGAGGGTACTCTTGTGGGTGGACTATGACCCTACCCTGTACATGACTTCATCACGGGTTCGAAGTTAAGGGTCGGAGTTTATGCTGGTGCGGCCTCCGTGGCACCGCTCGCTGCCAGTAGCTAGATCGTGCCCATCGAGACAAGGCGGCGCCGGCTTTGGCTGGCTCGAATCATGAAGATCAAGTCTCGCGGATATCGGGCCGTAGTTCAAAATCTCCAAATCTGACTGGATGGCCAGTATGAGCCGATCCGCCTCCAGATGGCACAAGACAATGTAAAAAAGAAATCAGAGTGACTAGAAGCAAACAACTAAACAAGACAATAAGGAAATAAATAATCACAATTAACGCTAGCCTATTACCACTATTACACATATTACATCCATTGGGCATCAAAGTTCGCCACCAAAGGTAAATATAGGGAACAAAGCAGATATTACATACACCGGCCACAAATTGGCCACCAAGCAGGATAAACGCCGCAGCAAAACAAGAGCATAACCGAAACAACTTCAAGAGATCAAGAAACGCAGTATCCACCATGCTGGCAATAAGCTTAGCAAGTTTATTAGCTTGGTCCTGTTGGCGCTAAAATCTCCAACGCTTGCCAAGCAACGTAAAGTATGTATCCTGGATGCTCCAGGACTTCCGCAGTTCTTCCGCTTTCTTGTCTCAAAGACAATACTAATCGATGTCTTTCACCTTTGAAGTTGAGACACAAGAAACCGAACTGATTCGTGATAAAGGAGTTTGAATAGCTTGTGCAAGCGGTAGTGGCCAAGAACCTTAACACTAAACCAAGACAGACTTTGGGGTTGTCTCAACCGTCTTCAGGATAGTCTTCCTTAGTTGTTTTATCGCCTTTGTTGGAGACCAAAAAGGATGTGTCACTATCCTGAACCTTATCTGCATTACTTCCTTTACCATTGCTTAATAAGGCACTCTCCCCAATATTCTGTCAAAGATTCTAAAAGAAGAAACAAGCAGACACATAACAGTTTATCATGTACTAATATATGAAACTCATTTCTTGAACTGTTCATTAGTAAGGTGGACATGATTAAACTACCAAGTCTTCTATTGCCAAGTACTAGTACATAATAAAAGAATCAAACAAATATATATCTATGTCCTATGGTCAATGCATTGTCTTGCTAAATCAAAATAGAGACACGGTTCAAATCATATCAGCCAAGACAAAGCAGCAGGAAAGAATACAAAGCGTGGGAAACTACACGCACAACAAGATTTCAGATGGGTACCACGGTCTACATGTACAACAACACTATTTGCTTTGTTGTGATGCTAGTAATGTGCACAGATATGAGAAGTCAACTGCATACACACAATTGGAAATTGAAATCAACAGAGCTATTGATAAGAGCAAGTCTGTTAAAGAAACATGTGTGAACATACTGCTAAAGCCATTGGAGTTTCGATTGATCCTTGAATTTAAAAATAAGTTTGTATGAGTAAATACAAAGGATACAAGAGCAAAGCAAGATGCAATTTATAGTAATCATAGTTAAAAAGGCGGCTACTTAAGCGAGCACTTACACGCTTAGGCTCTAGGCGCTGATAAACGATTATGCATAACTATGCTTAATATGTGCATAATCACAAGATAAGCATGCGCTTTGGTCAAGAAGCGCAAGGCGGTAAACAAAACACAATTAACACCTAGTGCTTTTGGAACTATGATAGCAATGGAATCTTAAATTAGAACAGTTGTTCTTCAGGTTTAGGCACTTGTTCTACATGAATGTAGAGTACAAGAAGACGCAAGAATATAGTACTTAAAATAGAAAATGAGCTCATATACCTTACCACATTCTTGGTTTGGGACCAGCAGAATGCATGCTCCTACCATCCTCCAAGAATGTGTCTCTCAGAGAACGTAAGGAATTTGATGAGTTTCTTTTCCGTGAAGTAGGTTTTCTTCGTGTAATTCTCGATATCGCCACCAAGCATTCTTGAAGATAGCAGAGGTATTAGCACGTTTACCTCATCCTCGAAGTTTCCAAATCGGTCCTTCTCTATAGAGAAAAAATGAGAAAATTTGTTGTATTATAACCATCATGGAGGTAGGATGTATGGACAAAGCAAAGTAATTGCTATGAATAATATTACTTACACATAACTCCTCGACAAACACTCGGTGAATCGCCATTTTCCTTCATCTTCGTATAAAATTTCCAAGATGGGAAGATACGCATACGCATTTAAAACACACCAAATGAGATAGATGCTAAAGTACGACTAGCTGGTTGTGCTTCCTCCACGTGAATAGGGCGCATTTAACCGGTGGAGTTGGGGTTCGCCGTAGTACCTCGGTGTCGGTGTCAAACCGCGGATCTCGGTAGGGGTCCCGAATCGCAGCGCCTAGGCGGATGGTAACAGGAGACAAGGGACACGATGTTTTTACCAGGTTCGCCCTCTCGATGGAGGTAAAACCCTACTCCTTCTTGATTAATATTGATGACATGGGTAGTACAAGAGTAGATCTACCACGAGATCGTAGAGGCTAAACCCTAGAAGCTAGCCTATGGTATGATTGTTGTTCGTCTCTATGGACTAAAACCTCCGCTTTATATAGGCACCGAATAGCTTAGGGTTACACAGAGTCGGGTTACAATGGTAGGAGATCTACATATCCGATCGCCAAGCTTGCCTTCCACGCCAAGGAAAGTCCCATCCGGACACGGGACGTAAGTCTTCAATCTTGTATCTTCATAGTCCAGAGTCCGCCAACGGTGATAGTTCGCTATCCTGACACTCCCTAATCCAGACTCCTCAAGAGTCCTCAACCAGGCTCCAATGACGATTTAGTCCGCGCCAGATATTTTCTTCGCATTGAAGGCGGGTTCTCCTCCTAATACTTCATAGAAGATTTTGAACACAAGGATAGTGTCCGCCCGCAAAATAAGTTCCACCTACCACCATAGAGAGAATAATATTTACACAAGTTCAATTGATGTATTCAGCAACGTGACATCACACCACGCCAAGCCTTTATTCAATCGCTTACCGTCCCACCTCAAGCGTTTAGCGAGGCGGTTTCTTGGCACGCCTTGTCAAAGCGTAGATCGTGTCCCTTATTCCGGGATTCTCATCAATACGGCGGTAATTCCAACCACGCCATTGATTATGGCGCTTGGGGAGATAAGTTAGTTTTATCAAAGTGGGGGGACGATAGCTTTGTCCGTCCATATAAGGGATAAGGATCCACTTTTTCACACACGCCTTCTTCCTCCTTTGCTTATCCATTTCACAAGACTCGAGCTCCAGCGCCCAAGTCCGCGACATCCCACCTCAACCTTCTCCAACTATGTCCGGAGAGGGAGGCAAGTGGATGGTCTCCTCCGCACGGAGGGGCACATCAAAAGCTGCGGAAGGTCGGATACTTGTCCGCGACATCGCGCATAGGCTCCCCCAACGAGGGGCAGCTCATCCCCACCCCTGTGCCCCATGAGAGGGTGGTGTCCTCCCCACTTCCTCCGCTGGACTAGGGTTTCCACTTCACCCATTCGTCCGGGGCTCATGTTCTACTACGGCCTAGATTTCCATGATCTGCCCCCCAATTTCATCCTCAACATCTCGGCGCATCGTCAGGTGCAGGCCTTCCTCTCGCATCCAGCCCCACTTCGGCTTATGGCTGAAGACCTTCAATGTCGTCGGTAGTAGGGCGGCCGCCAAGCGAGTGCGGAGGTGCTATGGTAATGGATGGCCAACGCCTATGGCTCGAGGGCCTTTGTGGAGACCATAAAGGGGTGGCGATCGGGTGGTTCTACATCACCGAGCCGCTGACTTTAATGGGCGGCGCCCTGAATTCCGATCCGATTCCCTACACGCCTCACCTCATGGAAAGAGACGGCCTCGACGGGGTAATTCTGAAGAGCTGTCTAGACTCCAAACTCAGCGTCCAAACCCGTGGACAAGAATCTCAAGCTTGTCAACGAATCCGTGTGATGCTCATCCACCGGACTCTCCCATGCCGTAAACGGCCTTCAACTTGTGGAGTTTGATCCGAACAGCATCAACCTGAGCCGCTCTTCGACACTACGCACGGATGCCTCGAAGGTGCTGTTCAAGGGCGCAAGTTCCCGTGATCCGCCATCAAGATCGCAGATTCAGCTCGCAACATCAAGCCAACGAGGTAAGTTATTTTACCCTTTACGGGACTCTTTTTTCAGTTTGACTCTATGGGGATCTAAAACTCCTCACCTTTGACAGATCGCTGAAGACGCCCTGACAGATCGACTATCCGCCTCTTGCCAAGACCCATGGATGCCCCATTGATGGGTTGCTGTTCCGCACCTCACGGGTGCCGAAGAGAAGGCTAAGAAGAAGGCCACGGAACTCAAGGAGTTCCCGCGCCAGTGTGCGTCGGACTCATCGTCCGATGACGCCGAGGCGGACTCTCCCGGAAGATGAGGAGGAGGAAAGAGGCCTCTCTCCGGGGAGAGAAGAAAAGGAAGGCCCCCAACTAGGGAGGCCAAGGGTCCAAGAAGGAAGGACCTTCCTCCGACTACACCGCCAATGCCGACGATGGCGCAGAGGGTGGGATCCAGGACCAAGCCTCGGCGAAATCGTAAGTGTCCGGACACCAGAATAACTCATGGCGCTTTCATTTGTCGCACAACATCTTATAATACCGATATAACCATGCAGCCCGCCAGTGATGGGCTCGACAATTGCCGAGCGGCATTTTGATTAGTCGGAGGTGAATAGCACTCACTTCCGACCGCCTCGCCTCCTCCGCCATGGATGATGCCGGGTGGAGTCCCAAAGGCCCAGCCAGGAGGAGGTGGCTATGGGGCGCCAAGGCGACCTCCCGAACCGGGCTCAAAACCCTCAAGGGTTTCAAGTCCGTCCTCGCGCCGGACTCTGCATCGAACCTTCAAGTGGTTCCGAGTCCGACAAAGCACCCTTCGTAAGAAGGGCAAGATCATGACACCGTGACATCCACCCAACCGAGGCACTGATGATTTGATGGAGGCGCTTAACGGCGCTTCCATCGACGAGGAGCACCGCGATCGCTATGAGTGCGGTGATCCGAAAGTTCAGTCCACCAAGAGCGGGCTGATCAAGCTTCGTGCCAGCCTTCTAACAATGCTTTGAGGTATGTATTTAAGATATAAAAATATTACCGTGATAGATGTGAGCCCTCGATGCTCAGCTTTGGTGTTCGGAAAGAAAAGCCGAACCGAGGATCTAAAAAGATATACGCAGGAGTCTAACATAAGTATGTCAATATGGGAATGCAGGCCGCTTGCTGACCTCTCGGCCAGACCGATCAAGGAGGTTGGTGCATTGAAGGCAGCCCGAGCAGTCCAAAAAGCAGCCCGAGGACAAGGAAGGTAAGTAATACCTTATGGAGTATTTAAAAGATGTGTTTGCAAAAATGACAGGAATAACGTGAATATTGCAGGGCCACGTAACAAGGTGGCGACCTCAAGGAGGCGGTGTCCAAGGCAGAAAGCAATGCGGTTATGAGCGCACCGAGCGAGAGAAGCAGGAGGCGCGGTGGCAGAGGTGCGGCAAGAGCCTGTGCCTCGTGAAAACACGAGAGTTTGAGCGTGACTCAAAGACTCGGAGTCCGAGCCGCCACGCCCTTGAGAGCGCCTAAGGCCGCTAAGGTCAAGCCCAAAAAGCCCTTCAGAGATTGAGGCGATAAAGAAGATAGCTATGGTAAGGCATTCTATATGCAAAGCAAGCATGTGAAAGTGAATTATCCGTTACTTACCCGAACCGAGCTTTCCAGAGCATTCGCAGATCTGCCCCTGCAGTGTGGCTGATGCTGCCGATTCTACCGAGCCGAGGAGGGAAGCTCGACGAGAAGGTGTTCGTCTCAAGATGTCGAGGCCGGACACCCGTGCCCTTGCCACCAGTTGAAGCAGCTGGTCGAGCTCCATAAGGTGGCCGAACAGGCCATGAAGGGCCTCATAGTTCGGTTGTGGCCTAATGAAGCCATGCCCGGAGCTACTTCTGGCCGGTGAGGAGGCTGGTGGACGCCCGTCCATGGTTTGAAGTCACAAGCGCCCGCCAGATCGAAGGTGCTCAGAGGGCCCTTGCCCTGCTAAGGTGCACTGGGCAAGATGGACGCCGAGAAGCTTGTGAAGGACGGACCACCACCAAGAAGGAGCATCGCAAGCCTGAAATGTATTATGAGGGCGCCCGGCGGGGTGCTCGCCTTTATAGCGGATGAATGCTCCAAAGATATAATTTTTAGTAGACTCGCATTTGTTATCCCGTACGCGAAAACTTGTTCATATGCGCTTAAGCAACACTTTTTAAATTTAAAATATTACCTTCGCGGCGGCCGTATTAAATTTGAGAGATGGCGATAGTCGTCGGTTCAGCCCCATGCCACGAAAGTGCCGGGTGTTCGGATGAACTTGAGCGCCTTGTTCATTATTGGGTCCTTCGAGGGAGGCGCCAACGCAACGTAACAAGGCAACCAGACTATAATGCTTGAACACTCTCACTTAGCCATAGAATTTATAATTTTAAATTTCGGTGAAGCCTCCGTATTCGAAGACCGAATTCGGGCGCTTATCCACGCTTAGGCCGGACAATGCCGACTCTCTCTAAGCGGCATAAGTCTTTAGGGACTCAAAACCTCTCTCAACAGCGATCGCTCTCGCCTCTATCATGACGGCCGTTTTAGCTTTCCACCGAGGTGCTCAACCCAGCTCAACCGGGCACAATCGCAGTGGTTCTCCCAGCGCTACCTTAGCCGATATAACGAAACGTAAGGTACCAAAACATGGGAGCCGCAAACCCAACTATTGACCCAAGACATGATTCAGAGCCGATGCATATAATGCTATAAGTTCGGTGCTGCATTGTGAAAGTGTTCGACTTATCACACCATATTGTGGGGTACTCAAGCCCTCGGTGTGTTGCCTGCACTAAAGTGTACGGTTGCACAATGTCATAAGTGAACATATATATAGAAAAAGGGAATTCAATAATAGGCGTGTTATATATTGTTTATTCAAAAGGACTGCAGAAAGAGCGTAACGATACAAATAGTGCGATAAGCAAGGGACTAGACTTTTAACATGTCTCCCCGAGGGTAAGCCGGATGGTGTGTAAAACAGATATATTTCTCGAATAGAGACCATCCGACACTCGACGAAGTCGCTTCCCTCGGCTGTTGCATCGCAGTGTTCGGGCGATTCTAATGCCGGACAGTGCTTCGCGAGAACGGAGTCCCGAAAGTAAAAAGAAAGGAAAAAGAAATGACACAATCGGGAGCCCCTCGTGCGTTGAGCCACATTCTGGCATGCCGTGGTCGTGCCTCTTCCCTATGCCCATGGTATTTCCAGAGCGTAATTATGTACGCTGCAATACCGGTTTCGCAATTTCGCGAGGGCTGGGCTTGGGCCGCATTGCTATGCGCGTGCTCTAACATGCCAGCGGTCTTGTTGTAGGTTACCCCGCGCGCTTGACGGTGTCCGACGCTTAATAGCCGGACTCGAGAATTGCCTTAAGAGGCTGCTTTGTACTTCCGCCGTGAGGGTCAGCCAGATGCTCCTCCATCCGGAGAGAGCGCTCGTGTTTCCATTGACCGTAATGACTCGAGGACCTCGCATCTTGAGCTTGAGATATGTGGAAAGCGGCACCGCTTGAACTTTTCAAATGCGGTTCATCCGAGCAAAGGCATGATAGCCGCCAGGAACGGAACTATGTCAAGATTAACTCTCGCCTCGAAGTTATCCGGGATCCAAAGACCACTTCAAGTGTAATCGAGCTCGCATAGCTTGGCCTTACACTGGTATGACGCCTTTGAAGGTCGCTTTCGTGGGTTTAATCTTGATGGGTCTATGCCCATTTTGTGCATCGATCCCGATAAAGCAGGTTCAGTTACCGCCGCCCCATTAGGACTCTAATGAGGTGAAATCCGCAATGATTGGGTCTAGAACCAATGCGCGAATCCACCATGGCGGATGCTAGTAGGGTGGTCCTTCGATCAAAAGTGATCGGGCAGGAAGACCACGGGCTGAACTTTGGGGCGCATCGCTCCATCGCATATACGCCCTTTAGTGCACGCTCCGCCCTTTGGGTATGTGGGTTGCGATATCATGTTCACCGTCCGCACTTATGGGGGAAGCCCTTCGTCCTCTATTGTTCGGGCGGCCGGGCTACTCCTCATCATCGCTATGCAGCCCCTTGTCATTGTTTTCGCATTTAACTTGCTCGTTCGCTTGAACACCCAACAATCCATGTTGGTGTGATTGGCTGGTTTTGGGGTGCCATGTATCCGCACGAGCAATGGAGTATTCGGTCCAAATTGGACGGGCCCGAGTATTTCTTTAAATGGCTTTTTCCGCCACCCGTTTAGAGCCTCAATCCGCATTGACCGCCAGATCCTCAACATTATCGCCGCACGCGGCGCTTGTGCTTGTTGCGGCGCGACCCGCCACCGCTGTCCTTATTATCCAAATTACTGTGGCTCTTGGTCATGTTGTTACCGCGAGCTAGCCAAATGTCCTCTCCCGCGCAAAAGCGGGTCATGAGTGTTGTGAGGGCTGCCATGGATTTCGCTTTTCCTGTCCCTGTGCCGCAAGCCACTCGTCATGATGTGGTGTTTGAAGGCTGCAAGGGCCTCGTGATCCGACAATCGACGATTTGATTTTTCTTGGTTAGGAACCATGTCCGTAATTGTCCGCCGATTCCTCCGCTGCTGAATTATGTGGCTTAGGTCATCAACGCCCGGTGGTCGCATTATATGTGCCCCGAAATTGTCGAGGAATGCGGCTTCCGTGTCTTCCCAATAACCAATTGACTCCGCCGCAAGCTGTTAAACCAATGCCGGGCTGGTCCTTTAAGCTTGAGTGGGAGGTATTTGATGGCGGTAGATCATCACCGGGGCCATGTGGATGTGAAGGAGATAGTCCCCATCCAAACCGCAGGATCTGCTGTGCCATCGTATGATTTAATGTTTACGGGTTTGAAACCCTCGTGATTTGATGATCCATCACTTCATCCGTGAAGCATAGTGGGTGTGCGCGCGCCTCAGATTATTATATCATGACGCAGCTCTAATGAGCTTTGTTCATCGTGGTTCGGTCCGGCCGGAGTTGTTATATCCGCGGACGGTCATCGCACGGTTGTGGGCGCCCACGGGATCCATAGATCGATCTTGTCTGCCTTGCCTTGTCCTCCGATACATCTCGCAGGTTCCGGCGATTTCGCGTTTTGTATTTTTGAGCGGCGACGGGTGCGGCTTGAATTGAGGGCCGAGAGGCTCTCTCGTCATGGCCACGAGGTGGTCGGTCATCCATATCATGCACCGTGATGTAAGTTTAGGTTCTTACCCTCTAATCGGGTAGCAGCCTGCCTTGGGTAGCTTCTTGAGGGCGCCGAGTTCGCATTTTCGCCGCAAGGACTTCACCATCCGCCGCCTAGCAAATCTTGGTCAGCTCTAAGTCGTTGTTGCTTTTTCTTGAGGCTGCTTGCCGTGGCCATGAGCCTGCGCTTGAAATGCTCTTGTTCGACGGGATCCTCGGAACGATGAATTGCCGTCATGAGGCTTGCCTCATCTTCGGAGGGAGGCATGTAATTATCGCCTTTCTACCTCTTTTTCTCGCCGCCTCTCATGAGGGCTAGCTTCTCCATCCTCCCGCGCTGAATCTTGCCGGAGGGGGTTGTCTTCGCACCGTCCGGGTGTTATTATCTCCCGTGCCGTAATCACCATTTTGCTGTGGCGGATTTAGAGCGGCCACCGACGACGGGCGCTTAGGTTGTTTCTTGAGGGGTCATCCTCCGCTGTTCCATCGCCGCTCCCATCTTTTGGGATGTCCACCATGTATATGTCATATGACGAGGTGGTTTCCAGCGTCTCTGTGGGCGCTGGTTCTGGTCGCCTCCTTCATCGCCATCCATACCGCCGATGTCTTCGGAGTCAAGTCGAGCATGTCGGTTAAATCATCGATAGTGGCTACGGCGGGTGGTGGTGGGCTTTGATTTTGTTCGTCCGTCTGTGATCCCAACCTTCCCGACCATAATCCGCCAGGGCTCTCCGATAAAGAGAGAGACTTTAGTGAATTCAAAATGTCACCAAAGGGCGAAAGTGCCGAAGATGTACGCGCAGTGAATTTATGATCGGCGCCAATCGATTCGACAGGGGCGCGGAAGGCTCGGAGTCCGTAGAGGAGTCCGCGCTTGAGTCACGAAGCCGCAAAGGACGGGTAGGTGTACGGCTCAATCGCCATAGAGATCGCAGCCTCCGAGGCTGTGTCCAGCCACCCGCCCTCGATCGCGTCCGCGGTCGGCCCGAGCTAAAGGTCGAGCGACTCGTGCGTTTCTAGGACACCGTCCGCGGCAAAGATAGATTATGCCCTCGTGATGCTGGCGCGCGCTTTGGCGGGCTCAACCTGCCGAAGATCAAGTCTCCACGGATGTCACCGTAGTTCAAACTTCCAAATCTGACCGATGGCTGGGGCGAGCTTTCAATCTGCTCCAGATAGGCTGCTTAATTGCCCGCAGCAAAGCCGCCGAATACGAAGATCTGTCCGGGAGAAAGGTCTCACCGAGCGCATCGTTGTTGATGATCGGAGGAGCCATCGGGCCTAAAGATGACGGCACACGCAGGAACTCTCAATGAAAGCACCAATGTCGGTGTCAAACCGCGGATCTCGGTAGGGGGTCCCGAATCGCGCCTAGGCGGATGGTAACAGGAGACAAGGGACACGATGTTTTTACCTGTGTTCGGGCCCTCTCGATGGAGGTAAAACCCTACTCCCGCTTGATTAATATTGATGATATGGGTAGTACAAGAGTAGATCTACCACGAGATCGTAGAGGCTGAACCCTAGAAGCTAGCCTATGGTATGATTGTTGTTCGCCCCACGGACTAAAACCCTCCGGTTTATATAGGCACCGAATAGGGTTAGGGTTACACAGTAGTCGGTTAAAATGGTAGGAGATCTACATATCCAGACGCCAAGCTTGCCTTCCACGCTAAGGAAAGTCCCATCCGGACACGGGATGGAGTCTTCAATCTTGTATCTTCATAGTCTAGGAGTCCGCCAAGGCTATAGTCCGCTATCCTGGACACCCCTAATCCAGACTCCTCAATCTGCCCCTTTGGGCACCGGAGCTGCCTTACTAACTGCTCTTGTTTGGGAGGTCTGTGGTGGAGATGGTGATGTGTCAACAGAACTGGGTTACTATCTGCTGGGGTTGGGGTTAGATTGGGTGAAGCTGGTTCTCTGCTCATCGTAGTAGGGGTACAATCATGAGAGTTTGGGTTATGTGTGGTAGGGCTGATTCTCGCATGTACAATCGGGTGCTATCTCCACCAAGAGGTAGCACTGCTTTTATTTGAAGACCGTGTTTTTAGTCCGCTAGATGTCGGCATCACCCGCCCAATTCAAATGGCTGATAAACAGGAAACATAGTTGAATGTACGTACATTGTATGAGAGATGATGCAATAGATAGTGTGGAAAAAGAGGACATGAAATAGTTGACATGTATATTGTTTAACTAAAACGGATAGCATGACATAATTTCACATATATGATGTCTATCTAAACTGATAGCATAGCATAACATAATTCAAAGATATGATGAATAACTAAAACGCCGTGCAAAGTTAGAGCATACACCTCGTGGGGAATAGGACTGGTCATTTGTCTATGAATCCATCTCTCGAGGAGCTATCGACCCAACAAGAGATGTGCTTCGGCTGTAGCACCGCCTCGCCTCTCAAGGCCTTGTTTTCACTCCGATTTTTCAATCTCCCACCCAAATGGCTGATTCACGTGAAGAGTAGTTTAATGTACAAACATTGTCCATAAATGGAAATGTAATGAAGAAAAGGATGGTTAAGATATCATTCAAATATATGATGCCTGGTTAAACAGGATGGCATTGCACATTTCACATATATTATGGTTGGCTAAAAGACATGAGCTGCATAATTCCCATATATGATATAGAAACTAAACAGTGGCATGTAACATGTCTAAATCCAAGCAGATGACATATATGATGTCAAAAGTAGGCACCGTAAGGCAACATATGCATGATATGACTAACATCATCATGCCAAGGTAGAGCAAACACCTTGGGGGTAAATAGGAGTGGTCACCGTGTCCGAATCCACCTCGTAATGTATATCTTCCTCCGGATTACAACTGGAGAGGGGGGGAGGGTTTGCCATTGAACCCACCATGGAGAGATGTCTGCATGACATTGTATTGTCAAGACAAAACTTTCTATTTTTCTCTACATGTTCAACATGACTGTGTACAATATCCGATATGCATAATGAAAAATATGGTGAGATTATGTAAGGAGAGCATGCAAAATTTAGAGTGATGGTAACAACCAAAGGATGGATCCAAAATAATGATAGCAGACTGATGATTGCTTTAATTTAATAAAAGATAGATGATGATTGCTTTACTATTTGTTTCCCACCCAAGATGAACAACATGGGCATACCCTAGGTGAACCAAATATTAGACAGAGATACTATTCATTGCTTCCGCGATATGTGCCCCACAACTAATTTAGAACTCAAGTTTGAACATTAATTTGGACCTGACTTGGAGTCCAAGAGGTGAACAGACGATAAAGTAGCAGTGTAATTTTAAGCAATGCATAACATAAGGTAATCAAAAGAGTGCGACTCTTCTTGTGGACCCGTACTCTCAAAGTTCATCTCGCTGAGTTGATGATGGTGATGCTGCTATGTGGGTGCCGCCGCAGGAAGGAGATCTCGAGGCGGCGAAAGACGGTCAGAGTCGTGATGTCTGGTTTGGTGGATGTTTCGTCGATGGAGCACCTCAAAGTGAGGTGGACGACGTCATGGGCAGAGCGGACAAACCACACAAGTTCCCTTCGACACCTACCAGAATCAAGTAATTATGTAAGGGCTCATTTGGCTTGCATGATTCTAAAAACGCAGGATAGGAAAACACTGAATAGGATAGGAATGCACATGGTAAATAGAGCATTTGTAAACACAGGATTTCTGTCAACTTGGGTGTATGGTTTACAGGAATTGGAAGAGTAGAGGAATGCAAAGAAACATGGCCAAAATAAAGTGAAACCATATGAAAGCGTGTAGAGTTAGAATGTTATTCTGCCACTAATGCACTTGGTCTTGTTTTCATGCATAGGGTTTTGAAAAGTAGGTCCAGGTGGATGTTTTTCTTCATTCCTTTCAACAAAATGCATGAATAATTGAATAGTAGAGTGCCATTGGAAAATTCCCTATTGCTATGTTTTTCCGTCGAACCAAAATAGCCCTAATGGATCGACATGAATGTATAGTAATAAGTGATGCAACAAGTGTACAACCTCTTGTCAGAGCCGTGTCGACCTCAAAGATCATTGGGTTGGTCATCAAGCTTGAGGCAGAGGTGGCTGCCTGAGGTGTGGAGGAAGATCTGAGAAATCAGAGATGGCGCCTGTGGCACCGCTTATTGTGATGGATCTTCGTCGTTGAGCAGCCCCGTGAGTCAGAAGACATCAAGGCTGAAGCAAGACAAGACGTACATCGCCAATCTCAAGTGGGATTCTAATAGCATCTCCAATAGATGATGTAAAATAGATGTAAAATTTACATCACCAAAACCACCGACTACAACAGATGAGGTAAAATTGTTGACTCGAACTTAACTGTTCAAACTGAAATTTGTCAGGAATCTGAATGTTACCGCTTAAACTGAACGCAATGGTAGCAGAGAGGCACTTGACATGTAGTTTAGGAGGGCCTGCAGTTCATCTTCAACTCTGCACCCTCGAGCCGCCAGCCACCACCGGCCGAACTGGCTGCCCTGAGCCGCCTCAAACAACTCCCCACTGCCGGTCCGCCGCCCTGCCAGCCCTATAGGCCCCCGCCCCACCCCGAACCCTAAGATAGATAGTGGGTACCTTCCGCAGCGAGCCCCCGCCCTCGCCATGGGTGGTTCTTCCTTAACTCCGCAAGCCCCCACCCTCAAAATCGATCGACCTAAAAGTCGATTTAGTCGATCAAGTGAAGCAATCGAGCAGAGCAGCAACACGAAGCGAGGGGGAGAGCAGCAGCAGCAGTGAGCGAAGCGAAGGGAGCGAGAGCAGAGCAGCTGGGCGAGTGAGCGATCGAGTGAGAGCGGAGCAGCAGAAGCAAGGAAGCGAGTGAGCGAGAGCGAGCAGCAGAGCTGGGCGAAGGAAGCGATCGAGCGAGAGCTAGAGCAGCAAGAAGAACGTGAGCGAGCGAGAGCCGAGCAGCCGCAGCAGATCCGCTTGTAGGCGGACGCCGCCAAGGGGCCTCAGACTGGGGAGAGCCGCCAGGAGATGTCGCCACGACGCCGGCTTCAAGGTAGCCGCCCATGGGGGTGCGGATGGAGCACCGCTGCACCGGAGGTCGAGCTAAGGAGAAGGTGCGATGCGATGAGTGTACAACCTCTTTGGTGGCACTGAGTAGGCCTCGCTTCGGCCCGAGGAGTCGGTGAGGATGATGCGGTTCCGGTGGAGCAGGTTAAGGCGGTGCTGTGGGATGGAGCAGCCGTGATAGACGAGGCGATCGTCGAGCAGCTCCTTGGAGGTGGAGGACGGGCGGCTGAACCGCGGGACGACGAGATGGACGACGGATCCTCATCCGGGAGGTTAACGAGGGACGCCGAGTTGTTGCGTGGACGACGCCGCCGGGAAGAGGCTCCTGGGCAGCGCGTGAGGTGGTGGACGGAGGAGGATGGGGTTTCAGGGCTGAGCGGAGAGGTTATGGCGGCCTGGGATTTCAATGGCAAAAGGAGGTGATGGGAGGGGTAAACCATGACTTAGGGACGCGCTTGTCCAAAATGTAGGTGTGTTACAAAAGTACCCCCACCGATTTGAACTAGCGGCCCTTTCGCCAGGGTTAGAAGGGGATTTCATGGTCGGGATTTGGCAGCTGGAGGAGTTTTCAGCTGTTGTAATTTCGGATAGCAAGGCGCGGGTTGTGAAGGCGCCAGTTTTGGGAGCATGATATCTGAATTTTCGGATATAACAAGGCGAGGTTGAATTTTAGGACAAGCCTAACGTAATATTGTACTTGTAATGCATAAAATCAATTCGCACTTCCTCAACCAAAAAGAAAACAAAAAAATAAAACTATTCACACCACACAAAGAGAGAGTCTTGCCCTGCTTTACTATAAAATGTTATTCAGTTATTTCCTTCCATCTATATAGGGCCTAATGCTTTTTCGATGCTAACTTTGACCAAATATTAGAGCAATAATATATGACATGCAACTTACACAAAGCACACCGTTAAATTCATCTCGTGAAAGGTTATTTCAATGATATAATTTTCACATTGTGCATGTCATGTACTATTAATCTTGTCAATAGTCAAAGGTGGTCTTAAAAACGACACGCCTCTATATAGATGGAAGGAGGGAGTATGAATCCATGTTATGTCCAATTAAATTTTTCCGCTTGTCAGTATAATGCATGTAACCTACTCATACCAACATTTTAGTGCATTCCAAATGTCTATACTACCGCTGCAATTCAACTGAATTTGAATTTGTTTCTCTATTTCAATAAGAATCTATAATCATGATTGTTGCTAACTTCAACCATCATTCGTATTACCTTAATAACACACCACATGATTACTATAGAGATAGATATGAACTATGTGTACTACATGAACTCAATTCTATTTTTGAATACACTTGATGTTGATTCCAAATAATAGTACATTTGATGTACTAACTATATATTCATAATCTAAACCATGTTCCATACGTACACCGTGTTTATCACACATAGTATAGTGCCCCGCCTCACATTATGACAAGTATTTAGACCTGAGCTGCAAAAGCCACACATTAGCCCAAATTATGATCAATGTTCTATATGTTATATGTAGTACTAGCAAGATGCCCATGCTCCATGTAACATCAACATGATCAAGGGAGAGGCCTAATTTGCAAATATGGAGAGGGTGTGGGTATCTTTTTCAAAATTGCCATAGTCCTTCCTATCCGTAAGATATAAATCGGATGACCTATATTGCAGGATGGCACCATCATCAACAACTCCGCTTTTTATAAGAGTAGAGATAAAATATATTATATGTAGTATAACATGTTCATAACCACACCATGTGTATCACCGTTATATATATTCACACACGCCGGTTTAAAACACTATGATAAATTCTTCAAATATCTGAATTTGCTTTTATAATGAAGTATGATCTCTATTCGCCTTTTACACCCACACAATCCTCTTATCTTTGTAGCTAGCTAGCGCTTAACTTTCTCTCGCATGCAGACGCCGCATCCCTCTCACCCTCCCTTAGCATTCTCTAGCTCCATCACAAAATTGCTCTTTTCACTTTAGGTCGCTCACCCACGGTGTGTGTAGGCCCCCAGCTCCTTCTTTACGGCACACATCGATCGATATGCCTCTCTAGCTAGGTGTGCCTAGCACAAACACAAGCTTCCCTCTTCTCTTATCACCGCCCATGCCTCACTCCCACCACTCTTTTCATCGATCTCAGATCGCACACTCCTCCCTCGATATAGTATGACTCTCGCACCACCTCCTAGATGCATCCTCTCTCTCTATCCTTCTCCCCGTGCCTCATTTGCTTCTAACACACACATGCATGTATACCGATCGATCTCCCAACATATACCTAGGTCAACTTTAACTATCCCCCCATCGATCGACGCACCTCACAAGTTATGTCTCTCCTTTCTTTGACAAAGGACGATTGATCTTCCTATGTAGTTATGTCTGCTACCACAGCCATATCGCCTCATCATTCGTGCATGCCTCCCGACCCGCCTCTCACACGCACGCACGCACGACAGCAGCCATCCCTCTCTTATTGATATTGCAGGCGTGTTCTCCGTTGTCTAGCAAGCCTATCCCACCATTTGTTAGAAGCAACTCCACTACCACCCCTCCAACACTCTAGCCTGCTCTCTCCCAACCTTATTCCTCTCCTACACATATGCATGGATGCCGATCGATCTCCCTTAATACATGAGGTAGATCGATCTCCCTTAATACATGAGGTAGGCCTCTCTCCTCCTGCACACATATACCAGCCATTGTACCTCTATAGTTAATTAGGCCTCCCTCCCCACCACCACACACCGATAGTCGAGCGTTGTAGGTAGGTATCCATGCCACAGAGACAAACTGCACATGTCCCCTCTCACGTTCCAGTAGGCCAGCCACTCTATATCTTTGACGGGGAACACACAAATTGATGGCACTTTTTATCGATCACAAGGCACACACACACACATCATCCCTCTCTTCGATTCTATGGACACCTCAAGCTCATGATACCTCCACTCTCTTCTCGTGGATCGCCTCTATATATATGATATATCCAGACTCTATTTCACACACATTGCATATGTTACATTTTTGATTGACCCCCCCCAAAAAAACTCTCACGAACCCACACACTATATCTCTCACGCTTGTATCTCTTCACACAACCCCACGAGGTGGTGTACATATACAAGAAGAGAATAGGTGCACCGCACACGCTTCACGCTTCGCGCCCAGCCACACGCACACGGTACACGGTGGAGCCTATTTCTTTACGAAATGGCAGCCCACGTGCTAATTTGAACGCTGCAGCGGTTGTTTACCTCACGGAGGTCGTGGTACCACGCGCACGTAAACAAAGTTCGACTTGATGCTTTGGCGCGTTATTTTAAATAAAGTTATATCGCCAATGGCACGCATACGTAATATAAAATGATTTTTATGGAGAAAAGGTAGTCCGCTTCCACTATATACAATGGAGCCTGCCTGCCTGGTTTGTCTCTCTTCATAGTATCTCACACAAGGCTGCTGTGGCTCTCTCTCTCTCTCTCACCGTTGGTCATCGATCCGCCGCATCCCATGCGCCGCGGAAAGGGAGGACATGCATCGCTTTCTCCGCTTGATGGCACCGAGGCAGCACGCCCCGATCTGCGGTACACGCCGCTCTTCTCGACCAAGCTCCGCGTGATAGGGCCTACGCCACCGCCGCTGCCGCAAAGATGGGCAGATTCCGTCCCACGCCGCCACCTAGTTACATCCCGACGACCTCCGTGTATCCCTCCGCCTTGCTCCACCGCTTGTCTTCCCACGCCGCTGCATGTGGATCTTCCATAGTTCTTGCCCAAATCATAGCTCGTCCGGCGCATTTTCCATATTGCAATCTCGCCCTCACACTGTTTTAGAAAACACAACCGTGTTGTTATCTTCCCTTAGGACAAGGAATATGCTTTTTTTGTCGTCGCATGTGTCATCAACTGTTATTGGCCAGTAATTGTTTCCTTTCTACCCTTTTTGCAAACAGGGCTATCCATTTCACTCGTTGTTATTATGTACCTTTTGGTGAACTGCACAAATCACTTTTTTCTTAAGAGTGTTTTGTGCAGTTCTACCAAAATGTCACATGGGCAACGCTCTACATTTCAAAGGCGATCGCACAAAGGGAGATTGGTTTTGCTCTATCCTCCTCATCCAACTCCGAGCCTAATCTTCTCCAACTAGTTAGTCTTAAGAGAGACCGCAAAGGTGACCAACTTCTATTTGTGTGTTTATTGTTTCATCAAGAGTCCTCTATTATCGTAATCACACTTAATATCTTTGGAACAGGACGCCATCTCTATTTTAGTGGAACTGCACAAAATGATCGGAATGTTGCATGCTCCGCACATCTACTTTTTTCCCAACATGCCTTGTTGATTTAGACAGAGCTGGGGGACGTTGCTGCCAATGAAAGCATGGATCAATTTTAATTTAACACCTTCTCACAACTTTGTCTTCGGGCCAGATGTAAATATTAGCTCTTATTAGCAAGGAAGTTAGTTTTTATTGTTTCCAAAGAGCATCGATGGCAAGGCACACTAAACAAAAGCTGAAAGCTCACACCATTGTATAATTTCATGTCGCTGAAAATTATTTGTATAGTACGTCAATTATGTAAACAAATGATGGAAGCTTGATAGCATTGCCGTAAGCCTCTTCGCATCCGGGTCCATGTGCCATGCACAAAATTATACTCCTTCGCTCCTAAATATTTGTCTTTTACAAATTTCAAATGGGCATATTTTAGAGTGTAGATTCACTCATTTTGCTTCAGATGTGTACTCCTCCGCTCCTAAATATTTGTCTTTCTAGAGATTTCAACAAGTGACTACATACGGAGAAAATGAGTGAATCTACACTCTAAAATATTTCTATATACATCCGTATGTAGTAGTCCATTTGAATCTCTAAAATAAAAATAGTTGACTAGTCACTCATTGAAATCTCTAGAAAGACAAATACTCCGAGTATATTTAAGAACCGAGGGGTAGTGCACACCCGCATGGGAGACTCAGACCGTCGCTATACCGCATTAATAGTGAGTAATGAGCAGTCAAATCATAAGCCCCACCTTTCCCAATCGTAAGTTGCTCGAAGAAGGAACCATCAATACACTCTTCTTGAATCCGCCATACTACTCCATCTCGTCACTGCTTATAGAGCGCTTCTGTAAAAAGAGAAAATCTTCGGGACCAAGGCGACTAGCGATCGGCCTGAAAAATAGCATTGGTAGTTCTAGCACGGGCGCCTATTACTAGAGGAAATAATGCAGACACACATGCATGCAAAGGCTTCCACCCCGGTACAAACATGCATGCACTTACTCCAATTCGTAGTACTACATCGAGAGAAAATTATGGTTACCACGCCCTAATTAATTGAGCATTAAACCAAACGCGTCTAAAGTCTCGCTGGTGGTGGAAATGCATTGAGAGAAATGCATCATAATGTAGCGCGCCCTGTAAACTGTGACGGAGGGGGGAGTAGTATGAAGGTGCAAAACCAAGTGTGAGCAAACCGATCTCAATTGACGGCAAAATGGCCAACCCGCCGTTCCTTGAGAGAGATGAGGAGCGAGAACACACAGACGGGCTCGCACGGAGGCCAAGATATATTCGAGCATGGTTGATCGATATCATCATTACATGTTGGGCTACCATTTTCCGCCCTTCTTCGGAATAAATGTGTACTTTATCATAGATTAAAAAAAATTAGAGTACAGAGGCTCCACCATGTGGTTCTAGTAGTAGTACTACTCGTACTACTAAACCTTGCGCTTGGCTCTTTGCCTCTTCGTGAAGTCGAACAATGATGGTACTCCGCATGTTTGGTACCACAGTATGCCTCGCAACTGACACCGAATGGATCGATGTATGTCCACCGCCTGGGCGAGGGTACGCTTGCATTAGTCAAAAGGCGAAGCGAAGCTTCACCTTGTCCCGCAAGCTTCTCCTTGTTCTGTGAGTTGACGGACACACCAACAAGTAGTGCTAGTCCATACCCTCCTTTCCTAAGTTAATATGGCTTAATATTTTTTATGGGTAAATGAGAGAGCTTTATTCATATATAAGCATTCTTAGGACGATCAGCCAAGACACTGGTCACTAGGAAGCGAGGTACCCGCAAAAAAAGAAGTAGGAAGCAAGGTGTTTCATCAAGCCAGCTCTCGCCACATTCAAAGTGCAGCAAGCACGGTTCAAGACAAAGATGCTCCGCAAGGTTTGCTGACCTGTTTACATGCTGAATAACAAAAAAGAGGAATTATTACCGAAGCGCCCTATTTGTAACAGGATATGGGCCAGAATTGCGAGAATTGTATGCGAGTGTTCCATGCAATCAACTTCCATTATCACATGCGAGAACCTCAAGAGAACCAAATGTGTTGAAGATTGCTTTATCACATTTTAAAAATATAATAAGAGTGCAGACGCCATCCATCCGGTTCCTAGTACTACCTCTATAGACTATGGTAGTAGTACTAGTACTAGTAAACTTTGCGCTATTGTTCGCTTCTTCGAAGTGAAACAATAATGGTACTAGTAGTATAGTGTATGCTTCTGGCAATCTGACACCGAATTAACTGTTGCACATCCACCGCTTGAGCGAAGGACAACTTGCATTAGTCAAAAGTTTCTCCTTGTCCTGCGAGCCACCACGCCGCAAGCTTCTCCCGCCCCGCAAGCTTCTCCTCGCTCGCAAGTTGACGGACACAACAAAGTAATGCTAGTCCATACCGCCTCCTCTCCTAAGCAATATGGCTTAATTTCAAACGAGATAAATACACCGTCTGTCATCGTATATTTGTAAAAATACGTTAGTGGACTTCATAATACGCCATTACGCCAATATATACATTTTCCGTGTTTATACGGTCACTAGCTCACCCCGGCTGAGTATGTGTGCATGCACGTAGGTTGAGCACTTGAGCATGACCGTGTGTTCCGTCGGTGCTCTGACATGCATGCATTAGGGCGCCGCGCGCTTTTTTAAGGCCCATGTGTACATGTGACTGTTGCATACACGTAGGGGAAGTACGTGTAGGGGCCACTAAAGGAGCAGTCAAATCACACAGTAAGTTAGTCGGAAGAAGCAACCATCATTTCACTCAATGACACGTACGCAATATAAAACGGTTGATATGGAGAGAAAAAAAACCACTATATATACACTAGCAGGAGCATAAGCTACAAGCCTGCTTGCTTGGGTTGCTCTCATCACAAGCATAGAACGATGGTGGCCACACCGCTGGTCACATATCCGGCCTGATCCCGCAGCCGGGGAAGGAACAATGTTCTCAGAGACGCTGGTCGACATCGGGCGAGGGAGAAAATCCATACCGACAAGGCCCCAATGGGGGTCACCGCGTATAGGCCGATGTCGCGGCCCCAACCGCGCTTTCTAGCTACAGCCCGACGCCCCTGTGTAGTCCACCTTCCTTTTGGAGCCGGGCTTGCTCCATCGCAGCAGCTCCCACGAGCTCCATCTCCATGTCGATCTTTTCTACTTCTACCGCATCTACTTGTGATGAGTTTATGTCTCATGAACTAGTGATGAGTATTATTCTAATCACACTTCTTCAATATCTTTGCCATCGTGGGTGCTCAAAGACGGTTTTAGTGGAACTGCACAAAAGCATCAGATGATCCGAGGGTGCTACTGCCTTCCTTCGACAGTGTTCTACCTCGCCAGGAAATTAAATCATGTTTAGGGTTTAGGGTTTAAGTCGAGTGACCCCATCAGTAGTTTTTCTTTCAGACACGCCTCACAACTTTTGTCTTTAGTTGTGAAGTAAATATTGGCTATGATCTATGAATCATTGAGATGCATCAGCATGTGTGTTAGTTTTCCTTTGTATTTGATGGAATGTTGTAACCGGGCAACCTTGGAGTAGAAATGAAAATAGAGTGGAAAGTTTCCGTTTTTTCGGAGAAAAAATGGAAACGGAGAGAAACCAACGTTTCATTTCATTGGACCGCACCATCAAGCAAAACCAACGTTTAAATCACGTCTGTCGCGTTCGTGTCTCACCGTCCTCCATGGCTCGACCCCACACGGTCGCTCGGCATGCCACTCACCGCAAACCGAGTATACGATAACTTCCCCGTCTGCTTGTCGATGGATCGCGCCATGGAGTACTAGTACTAGTAGAAGAGATTGATGAGTTGGGGGAGGACAGCTAGCTGTAGCACGGACTCCCAAGAACTTTTTACATGCATGTTGTGGCCGGCTATTGCGACTGTCGGTGTCAAAACCGGCGGATCTCGGGTAGGGGGTCCCGAACTGTGCGTCTAGGCGGATGGTAACAGGAGACAAGGGACACGATGTTTTACCTGTGTTCGCCCTCTCGATGGAGGTAAAACCCCACGCATCGCTAGATTAATATTGATGATGTGTGTTACAAGAGTAGATCTACCACGAGATCAAAGAGGCTAAACCCTAGAAGCTAGCCTATGGTATGATTGTTGTTCGCCCCACGGACTAAAACCCTCCGGTTTATATAGACACCGGATAGGGTTAGGGTTACACAGAGTTGGTTACAATGGTAGGAGATCTACATATCAGACGCCAAGCTTGCCTTCCACGCCAAGGAAAGTCCCATACGGACGCTGGACTAAGTCTTCAATCTTGTATCTTCATAGTCTTGAGTCCGTCGATGATGATAGTTCGCTATCCGACACCCCTAGTCCGAACTCCTCAAGAGTCTCCCGAACCAGGCTTCAATGACGATGAGTCCGCGCCAGATATTGTCTTCGGATTGCAAGGCGGTTCTTCCTCCAATAATTTATAGAAGATTGTGAACACCAGATAGTGTCCGCTCGCAAAACAAGTTCCACATAATACCGAGAGAGAATAATTTTTGCACAGATCTGCTGACGCTTTTCCGCGGCGTGACATCACACCACGGCCAGGCTTTTATATAAATCGCTTTTTTGCTCCACCTCAGCGTGTTTAGCGAGGCGGTTTCTTGGCATGTCTTATCAAACGAGATCGTGCCCCTTATTCTGGGATTCTCATCAATAAAGACGTAGTAACCCAACTGCGTCTGCTGGCCTGCCTTCTATCAAAGGCGAAGTCCTAGTCGACCACGGGTGGGCTCTTGGTATTTAACCTCTTTATAACGAGACCAAGGCCTCTCCTTTTACACCTCTATCGAAGTTCGCCTGGCTTCGAAGTTCCAACACCCAAAGCTTCAGATTCAGCGCTTGACTTTCGACGATGTCCGCCCCACCAGCATGGCCGATGGATGTCTTCCTCCGCCACGTAAGAAGACGCGCTAAACCGCGAGACACCTGTGTATCTAACCGCGAGATCTCGATAGGCTGCCTGCTCCAGTGGCAGGTCATTCCCACTCCTGAGCCCGTGAGAACGTGGTGTTCGTGGTCTCACTTCCGCCGGGTTTAGGCTTCTCGATGGACCCTTTGTGCGGGGCTCATGTTTTATTATGGGCTTGATTTCCATGACTTGAACTGGAGTCCATCCTCCATATCTCGCCATTCATTGTTGTATGTGAGGCCTTCCTCCATATTACCCTCACTTTGGATTGTGGCTCAAGACCTTCAAGGTGGAGCCAAAGGCGATCAAGGGCAGCAAACAGAGTTCGGAGGGGCAGTCATAAGCAAATGCGTTGGTGCCCGTGGGTCCGAGGGCTCTTTTCAAGAGGAGCTTGGTTTATGGCAACGGAGTGGTTCTATATCACCGCCTCCTGTGGGCACCAAATGGGCGGCGCCCCGCCTTCCGCCAGTCCACCACAGCGGCCGGGCGCCATGGGTCAACAAGGCTCGACTGGGGTTGTCCAAGGACGCTTCCCGCCGCAGGCCATATTCGAGATCTCCAGAAAGAGGGATCAATCTGCTGCAGCATGCAGTTATTGTGATCCGACGCCTCAGCCCTGAACGCCGCCTCCGCTGTGGGAATTCAACTGAGGGACCACGAGCCTCCAAAATTTTATGGGCACGACGCCTGGAGATGTATAAACTGTTCTTCGATCACAAGAGAAGTGTCCGACTTGACCGAGGACGCAGGACTAAGCTGCAATCGCCTGATACTCAAGTAAGTAGTCCCAGAACCGACAAGCTGTTCATTCATTTATTATACATATATGCCCTTTAAAGGAACCGTTTCATGAACAGGAGTGATAGCCAAGGCAAAGTTGATAAGGTGTCCGCTCCTCCCGTGAGACCACGCCGATCCCATGTTGACCAAGATGTTGAAGGTCGGGCTTTTGAAGAAGGCGAAGGGAGGAGCGGGGAGCAACTGCCTCACGAAGGAGGCTATCAAGGAAGGGGAGATTAAGAGTCCCTCCTTCCGAGGAGAGAAGAGGACCGCTTGTAAGATCCGGAGGTCAAGGCCTCAAAGAAAGGAAGGAATCTTCGTCGAGAGTCCGCGCCGGGAAG
The DNA here is from genome assembly GCA_021605205.1 of Aegilops longissima. Taxonomy (NCBI): domain Eukaryota; kingdom Viridiplantae; phylum Streptophyta; class Magnoliopsida; order Poales; family Poaceae; genus Aegilops; species Aegilops longissima. The sequence goes on from CM038676.1 coordinate 111,887,863, forward strand.
TAACCCAGCCGCATTGTTTCCCCAAGGATCATCCTCCAAATGAGCCGTAAGTAAAACGAATGGGTCTTGTAAATAAGGAACATCCTCAGATTTATTTATGAAGATAACCAAAATTGTACCTTGTAGTTCGGACTCAGCCCTTCTCAGCAGAGATCGCCTTCGAGGATCTTCTTCCGGAGATGATGGAGAGCGAACGCCCCACCTGTCGCAGACCATGGGAGCGGACGACCCGAGGTGTCGCCGCAGAGGGTTCCCCAAGTCCGGCGGGGCGGAAGGTCCGCGCCAAGTGGTGTGCGGTCGAGGAGCTGAGGGATTTGCTCGGGCGAAGCGGTTATTCGTAAGATCACCGTGTTTCTAATGGGTACGGTGATTGAAAGAATTGCATCCGCAGAGAGCGGATTGCATGAAGCCGCCGTAAGCTTATCGACGAGGTTTGAGGTACGCAAAAATAATGTATAAAATGCGCCATGTATAGATAGTAGCCTCGAGACTCGGTATGTTGTCAAAAATTGACGACGTGCCGAGGATCAAATTTCGCTTTTAACATATCGCCGCTTCCTAAACAGGTGGCGGGCGACGGAGGCCACCGGATCGATGAATATGCCGAATCGAAGCGGCGATTTGACGAGGCGATGCGCATATCGCGCTGGTCAATAAACGGTTTGACGAGTCACAAGGTATGCGATTTCTATGCGGACACCTGTTAAGGGAGCTTGACGCCCATGTCTTGCTGTTTGTATGCTTTAATGCGATGGTGCCGCTGCTGCTGCTGAGGAGCTGCGGGCAGAACTTGCCCGAGCGAAAGAGCAAGCCAGAGTAGTAATGCGGTTGCTTTAAAGGCGGCCAAGAGCTAGAAGTCGAACGGGCTGCTCACCGCCAAGAAGAGGAGATGGCCGAGATGGCCAAAAGGTTAAGGAATGCTACCGATCGCGCGAGGTTCTTGAAAAAGAGCATCAAGCGGAACGGAGGGCCTAAAGAAGGCCGCCGAAACCAAGAATGCCCAATCGGCTTTGAAAGCTGCCAAGGAGGAGCTGAGTCGCCAGGCAATTGTGGCTGGAAACCGCTTTTGCCGCGGAGGAAATATACAGATCCAAAGTATGCTCCGCTGATAAATTATGGAGTTCGACGATGCTTATATGGACTTGGCGGCGAAGCGCCAGGACGCTGTTGAGCACTTCCGGCCGTAATGTAACGCCCAGATTCGGCGCGCCAGTGTCCGCCAGCTTATTCGCCGCTGCCATGTCATTTGCTCGCTGTGCATCTTTGCCACGCCATCATCTGCATTTCATATCATGTCGCCATGTGCATCGATTTGCATACGTGTTCGCCTTATGCATCCGAGCATTTTCCCCGTTGTCCGCTTTGCAATCCGCACTCCTATGTCTCCCGCCGCCTTTTGCCTCTTTTTTGTGTGCGGGTGTTGAACGCTCGAATGGACCGAGGTTTGTCAAGCTGCCTTGGTATAGCACCGTAGACCGCCACAAGTTTCGTCATTCGAGGTCGCTTGATACTCCAACGGTTAACCGGTAACCGTAAAAGCCTCTTTGTGTTGCAGCCCAACTCCCTTCAAAGTGGCCCAAACCCATCGTAGCCCTCCATGCTCTCGGTCGCTCGATCACGATCGTGGGCGAAACCACCTCATTTGGACTCTCCTAGCGCCTCTACCTATAAATATGTCTTCTCCCAAACTCCTTGGCCTAACCCTAGATCTTTTCCTCCTCGCCATCGACACGCCCGCCGCCGACGAATCGCCGCGCTCGCCAACCGCGACACGCCACGCCGCTTGCCTCAAGGCTTCCACCGCCGCTGCTCAAGACGTTCGCAGCAGGCTCGCGGAGTCTGCCGCCGCCGCCGCCTGCCCATGACCCCACCGCCGCCAGCGCCGCCAAGGCCTCGCGCTGATTCCACGCTTCGCTGGCTGGCGAAGTATCGCCCGTCTGCTGCCACCCGATCTCTGCTCACGCCTTCGCCACAGACTTCGCGCTTCGCCGCCGGTTGCCGCCGCTGCTGCCGCCTCCAAGGTTCGCTTCCTGCTGCCTCGCTCGTCTCGCCGCCGGCGATTCGCTGGCCAAAGCCGCCAAGGCCGCTTCGCTGCGCCGCTGGCTGCTCCCGCCGGCGCTGCAGACTCCGCCGCCACGACTTTTCGCCGCCTGCCCTCGCAGTTATCTCGCCGCCGCCGCCTCCGCTGCCGCCGGGCGTTTGCCGCCGATCGGGCGGTGGATGAGATCCACCCGCCCCGATCCAACGGGCGCACCGGATCTGTCCATCCCGATCCGCTGCCATCCAGCTTCCTGAGGTCAAAATTCCACCAAGTCCCGAATATTTTGCATAATCATGCCATGTTCATCGTGATCATAACTCTTGCATACCGCCCGCTTTCGGCGTGTGATATGTCAAATTGTTCGCCTCGACGAGTACTTCATTGCATTCCATTGCATCATGTTCATTTGAGCTCATCTTAATGCCTGAATCATCATTGCAAGAGTGCTATGTAATGTTAATCTGCTGAAACTGTTATAACTTGATGATTTGTCATTTTTGTTGCATTTTATGTGTGCATCCTATGAGGTAGATGTCTACATGTGTTTTGTGCTATGTCATGCCATCTTTACAGGGGTGCTATCCATGTATTTTTGTGGTTCTTGTAGTGAGTTCATCGAGCTTGTTAAATAGGGTACTTGCTGTTGCTGTTTTCCTGACAGATTCTGTTATATTTTGATGCTATGTAAGCCTGCTGCTACAAGTCATTCTATGCATAGTATGGAGATGTTCACTAAGGATGTTTTGTTATACATGTCTTTCTCTATCCATCCATGCCATTTGTTGCAATTATAGTCTGCTGTAACATGTTGTAATCGTGCTCTAAAATTGCTAAATAATGTTGCTGTCAGCCTGTTAACATTAAGTTCAATGTTGCCATGATTGTTATTAGTGATCCATGCACTCTATAAACTTGTTCTTGCCACGCTTAGCTTCATAAGCATGTCTTCTTACTGTTGGTCACCTTGCCATGCCATGTATTGCTCTGGGTGAGTGGTTCAAGCTCACCAACATGCCTACTTCTTGTTGTTCCTGCCATGTATGAATCTGTAATATAACTTGCCATGATTACGGTGCCATCATATTTTCTGTGCCCTTTTGGCTAATGGTCAGTAAGGGACTTTTGTTCTATGCAATTAGTAGATTCATGCCATGCCTTTGTTTGCATTGATAAGTTCCTTCAACATGTTTTTTGATAGCTCTAAACATTGCAACCTGATGTTATTTCTGCAAAGTCTGAAACTGTTAGTATTTGCAATCTTGCCATGTCATTTTGAGCATGTTCTAGTGATTTCGGAGATAGCTCGTTGTTCATGTTTTGTAATGTTTACCTGTACATCATGCCCATGCCTTTTGTTTTCACGTTGAGGTCCTGTAGCATGTTGTTTTGATGCTTGCAATATGCCTAGTTGCTGTTTTGGACAGCTTGTCCTTTAAACTTGTATAGTGTGCATGTGTTGATACGTTGCTCCGTTTTGAGTGTGCTCTATATGAAACTTGCTTGATTTCGCATGTAGTTTCATATTATCATGTTGCATCCTTGTTTTGAGGTGTTTGCTTGATGTTTGAATGCATTTTGTATCAATGCCATGCTTATCTTGTTTTGCTCATATCTTCTAAGTCAGAGTCTCAATTAAATGAACTTACCGGAGTTGTTCTATGTCTTTTCCGCCTCATTTAAACTTGCTTTGATGTGCTGCTCTTGTTTGCATCATATCTTGCCATGAGTAGTTTCATGTAGCATTGCCATGCATCATACTTGTTTGAGTATCATGCCTTGTTCATGTGTGGTGTGTTTACTTTGTTGTGTGCTTCTCCTCGATAGTTCCTGCTTGCTATGCATCATGAGGATTCGCTCGCTCACGCTTGGTTCATCTTCGTGGCTTCATCTTCTTCATGGACTCGCTCTTCTTCCTTGCGGATTTCAGCAAGATGACCGCCACCGGATCTCACTACTATCATTGCTATGCTAGTTGCTTCGTTTCTATCGCTATGCTGCGCTACCTATCACTTGCTGCTCAAGCTTCCCAAATTGCCATGAACCTCTAACCCTTGTCACCCTTCCTAGCAAACTATTGTTTGGCTATGTTATCGCTTTGCTCAGCCCTCTTATAGCTGCTAGTTGCGTGAAGATGAAGATTGCTCCATGTTGATTATGTTTATGTTGGGATATCACAATATCTCTTATATTATTAATGCATCTATATACTTGGTAAAGGGTGGAAGGCTCGGCCTTATGCCCGGTGTTTTGTTCCACTCTTGCCGCCTCTAGTTTCCGCCATATCGGTATTATGTTCCCGGATTTTGCGCCCCTAACACGGTTGGGTGATTTATGGGACCCCTTGACAGTTCGCTTTGAATAAGACTCTCCAAAGAAGGCCCAACATTGGTTTTACCATTTGCCTCACCACCACCTACTTTTCCCTTGGGAGTAATTAACCCAAGGGTCATCTTTATTTTAGCCCCCGGCCAATGCTTGTCTAAGTGTTGGTCCCAACTAGAGCTCTTTGCGCCCCTCGGGAAACTCGAGGCCTGGTTTTAGTTGTACGGACTGCTCATCCGGGTCGTGGGCTCGAGACGAGATACGCTGCTACTATCGTGGTGTCGGCACGCCGAGGTCTTGCTGGTCTTGTTTTATTATCGCCGAATGTCTTGTAGCCGGATTCCGAGACGATCGGTCTTCCCGGGAGAAGGAATATCCTTCGCTGATCGCGAGAGCTTATCATGGGCTGTTGGGACACCCCGCAGGTTTGAACTTTCGAAAGCCGTGCCTCGTTATGTGGTAGATGGGAATTTGTTAATATCCGTTGTAGTAAACTTGAAGTAAACTCTTCTAAAATACACCAACCGTGTGTAACCGTGAGTGTCTCTTTTCGGGTGGATCGAGAGGAGAACACGGTTTCGGGTTATGTTTGACGAAGTAGGAGTTCGTGATCACTTCTTGATCATTACTAGTTGATGACCGCTCCTTCGCTTTCTTCTCGCCTCATTTATGTATGTTAGCCACCATATCATGCTTAGTCGCTGATGCAACCTCACCACCTTACCCCTTCATTTCCCATTGCTTTGCTAGTCTTGATACCCATGGTAATGGGATTGCCGAGTCCTCGTGGCTCATGATTACTACACCACCAGTTGCGTGTACATGTTATGCGATGATCATGACGCGAGAGCGATGTTTGCTTGTATTGGAGTTCTTCTTCGCTTCTTCTTCGATCAGGGATAGGTTCCAGGTCGGCAGCCCGGCTAGCAGGGTGGATGTCATTTGAGCTTCGTTTATGTTTCATCCGTAGTCGGATGTTGATCTTGTATATGATGATGATGTATTCTTGTGGCATTTGTGCCTTATGTATGTATCCCCATCTATTATGTAATGTTGATGTAATGATATCCACCTTGTAAAGCGCTTCAATATGCGGTCTATCCTTGGTGGGACCTTCGAGTTCCTTTTGATAGGCTCGCATATTGGGCGTGATACGTAAGGGCACAAAAGGGAAGAGCTATATCGGCCGTAGCCCATAGTCCGGAGCGCCCTCCGCCGACCAATCGGTTGGCTGAGGGCCGAGCTGAATCGATTGTCCAGATTGGCCATGAAGCATGTCTTGACTAACTTGTGGCCGAACGGACCCCAAATTAAGAGCTATTTTGGTGTAGTGCAGCAGCTTGAGCGGTGCCAGACGACGCAATGAAGCGATCGGCATGTATTGAGGGAGCGCGATGGCTCTTGCCCGTGTCAAGACATATTGGGCAGAGATGAAGGCCACCGACGTTGCATCCTGTGGTTCGGACAGAGGTCGAGTACCGCCGAGCACTACTTTGAAGAAGTTCCGCGGGCGCCGCTTAATAGAGACGAGTGCTCAAGGATATTATGTTTGAATGACATGTATGATTCGTGAAAACGATGTTTCAATGTAATATAAGTGCTTTTTATACTTGTGCGCTCAAGTAGTAAACTACTCCCTCGGCGGCCGCTTATGTATATGTGTATATAACCCAAAGATGGCAGTCCTGGTTTCAGCCCCACGCACATAGTGCGGGGTGTTTGCAAAAAGCGCTTTTTCACACTTAATCTAACGCCTTGGTCCTGTTAAGGAGGTGGTAGCGAGCAAACCAGCAACCGGACTATAATGCTTTATCACTTTCACTTAGCCATAGGAGTTCGAGGGTGGGGCTACTATATAGCCTCGGGGCACCGCACTCTCCCAATTCGGGTGCGTGCCTGACCGAAAACTAGTCCTTCGTTAATGCGGAGGAATTCTAAACATTCCTGTGAGTCATCGAGTGGTTGACCAGCCTCGCTATATCATGACAAATAGCCGGATTTCTATCGAGGTGCTCGCCGCCAACCGGGCACAATCGCAGAGTTCTCCGGTGCCGCTAGCCGTGAAAACGGAACGTAAGGCAGCAAAACACAGGAGCCGGGCAACCCAACATTTGACCAAAGACAATGATTCGAGCTGATGCATATAAGGCCTAACTCGAGACGCCGAATACTCCCTAAGGTATTCAGTCTTTATGAAAATGGGCAAAATAAGGCCCTAAGCCCTTTGTGTCCAGTGCACGCCAAAATTCTGGTGCGGCCAATGCCAAAGCACCAGCCTCCTCGCGCTTATATTTAAGGAACTGGGGAATGTATATCAACAAGAGACAAGGAAAAAGGTTTACGCAGGTCTTAATCAAAAGAATCCTTGCAACGGGTCCTCGCTGCACGCCCACGCTCGTGTTCCGCGCAGCCGTATCCTCGACGGGTGTAGCACGTTGTTCATCTCGTAAAAGAGAGGAACTTAGTTTGAAAGAAAAAGGAGTGTGCGGAAGATGTACTTAATATTAAATGAACAGAGTACGGTTCAAAGAAGTGAACAAAATTGAGCTTTATTGTCTCTTGTTAGACATGCATGCAGCCCCTTGTATGGGGGTATGCCGCTAGTGGGCGCCGGACTCGTCTAACCGTATCCGGGGTTTGAATGACCTATTGTAGGTTCTTTGCCTAGTGGAGCCGGATAGCTGTGGAGCTGTCGATGCGCTCCTTCTTCCGCCCGAGTAACACTTAATACTTCCTTTCAACTAGATGATGCCGCTGGGACCGGCATTTTAAGTATTAGAGATGCATAATGCGGTATTGCATTAAAGCGGTGAAAGCTTCGGCCCCAATAGTGCTTGATGGCTACTTTTAAACGGGCGACATTTAAGAGTAACCTTTCATGACGAAAGTTGTCTGATGAACCAAACACAACTTCTAGCAAGATGGAGCCCGTGTAAAGGGCGATGGGCTCGGCAAGATTCTTTAAAGGAGGTGTTGCTATGGCTAATTTTGGTTGGTTTATCCCCATCCTCATGGATTGTGTCCCGATATATCAGGTTTATGTCATCGCTGCCAGTCCATGAGGACATGTGTAAATTGAACTGGCCGATTATAGGATTCAATATCAAGGCAGTCCATCCTGCTCCGGATATTATCGGAATAGTCCTGATGGTCGAAGGTGATTGGTTTTGATAACCAGCAGCGGCGCGCTTTTAGGGGCGCCACTTTGTTTTTCCCTTTGATCACATGAAGTGAGTTTACTGTTTTAACCTCCCGTGGGAAAGTTTTTCGCTTTCCGAGTGCTGCTTTTGGGTTTCACACTGATTTGGTGTGTCGAGCCCTTGTGTTCGCATTAAGTCGGCCGGACTGTTTGAAGACCCAACAATCTCTGTGGGTATGGTTTGCAGGCTTCCCGGAGGTACCATGTATTTGACACGGTCTATCCAGAATCTTGTTTAGGTTGGATAGCTTGTCACTGTTATCCTTTGGGCCATTTTCCGGAGGTGTGGGTACGGTCTATCCAGAATCTTGTATTTGACACGGCTTCCCGGAGGTGTTCGGCCGAGAGCTTTTGAATCCGGCGTTGACCGCCATACTATTTGGGCCATTTTCCTTATTTCGGCACTGATCTTTTCTGCATCGTGATTTCCCATTTCCATCCCAGATTTCGGATGTACTCGGGTCGCTGGTGCTGCATCTAGCCAGCCAGCTGTCTTCTCCTACGCAAAAGCGGGTCATGAGGCTTGTTAAGCGGCCGTTGTTCTTGGCTTTTCTTGGCTGAGGTGTCCATGCGAGCCATTCGCCCTGGACGCCAGTGTTTGAAAGCTGCTAAGGCTTCAAGCGTCCTGGACAATGACTATTTGGTTCTTTTTAGTGAGGAACCTGTTCTAGAATTTCCGGCTGACTCTCCGGCTGTTGAGTTATGTGACTTAGATCGCTCAGATCCGGAGGGCGGACATAAGTCCCCTGAAAATTTGCCCGAATGCATCCTCGAGCTCTCCCAGCTTCCAATGGTATTTTCGGGAGGCTTTAAGCCAATGCCGAGCTGGCCCTTTGAGTTTAAGGGTAAGTATTTTATGGCGTGAGATCGCCTCTAGCCATGTGTATGTGGAGGATGTAATCCTCATCCGCATCTGTGGTCTGTTGTTCCGTCAGATGCCTCTATGTTTACGGGTTTGAATCTCCGCTGAAATTATGATTCAAAGACTCATCGGTGAAACATAGGGGTGTGCGGCGCCTATATTTGGGTGTGCCATGATCTTCGAATTTTGGCGATTGCATTGCTTTGACGAGCTCGCTCGGGCCCATAGATGGACCTAATCGGCCATCCTCTTGGTGTGAATCAGATGCGGATCGATATTGGCTTGTGTGCGCGCCATTCGCCGCCTCTTTTTGCCATGAGGTCGCCCATCCGACCGGTGGCCTTCTTGCTTTTTAATTGTGGGGGCTCTAAGGCCTCCTCGTCAATTCAGCAGTAGCTTTTTTCGGTAGTTTTGTTCGGGCGATCGTCGCCGCATTTCACTCGCGGTGCTGAATACTTTGCTCCATCTAACCTCGAGTGCATCTTCCGCTGTTTTGAGCTTCCGCTTTTTCAGCTACGCAGAGTGGCGACGAGCCTTTTCTCGGAGGTCATTTTGCTCCAATGGTTTGTCCGCATGAGGTCGTCCGGACCGTTGTCTTCGCCGGGACAGATTGTTTATCCAAGTTGTCTTGTTCGGACGATTGCTCGATAGCTTGTTCATTGTCCACCGATTCGCCTCGCTCTATGGCTGGGTCTTTGTGAGGCGGACTTTGTTCGCGCTTACGCTGCCGCTTTGACTGCCGAGGGTTTTATCCTTCGAGTGTCCCGCTGTTCCTCGCCTTCATTTCCTTTAGGTGTATCCACCATGTATACATCATGGATGAGGTTGTCCAGCCCCATAGGTGCTGGTTCATTGTTGTCTCCTACATCGCCGCCCATACCGCCGATGTCTTCGGAGGGAAATCGAGCACGCCGTAAGCTGGCTGGCTATGAAGTGGGTGGTGGTGGGCTTTGAATTTCTTCGTCGTCCGTGATCCCAACCGCCCCGACCGCAGTCCGCCAGGCTCTCCGGATAAAGAGAGAGACTTTAGTATATTCAGGATGTCGCCAAAGGGCGAGTGCCGAAGATGTCCGCGCCGTGAACTCCATAACGGGCGCCCAATCGGATTCGATTGGCAAGGGCGCGAGGGTTCGGAGTCCGAAAAGGAGTCCGCTTCCTGAGTCAAGGTGTTTGCAAAGGACAGGATGGAGTTCGCCCAATCGCCAGAGATTGAAGCCCCGAGGCGTGTCCAACCACTCGCCCTCGATCGGGGAACCCGCCCGGATTAAAGGTCGGAGCGATTCTCGTGCGCCTCCGTGGCACCGCTCGCCGCAGAGCTAGATCATGAACATCGAGACAATGCGCGCGACTTGGTTGTGGCTCAACTGCTGAAGATCAAGTCTCCGCGATATCGGTTGTATAGTTTAAATCTTCCGAATCTGACTCGACGGTCAGGGCGAAGCTGATCCGCTCTAGATGGCTGCTTAATTGGCCCGCAGCAGTAAAGCCGCGGACACGAAGATCTGCTCGGGAGAGAAGTCTCACCGACCGCTGTTGTTGATGATCGGGAGCCATCGGCCTATCGGCGACGCATACGCAGGAACTCTCAATGAAAGCACCAATGTCGTGTCAAACCGCGGATCTCGTAGGGGGTCCCGAACTGTGCGCCTCTAGGCGGATGGTAACAGGAGACAAGGGACACGATGTTTTACCTGTGTTCAGTGCCCTCTCGATGGAGGTAAAACCTCACGCCCCGCTAGATTAATATTGATGATGTGTGTTACAAGAGTAGATCTACCACGAGATCAAAGAGGCTAAACCCTAGAAGCTAGCCTATGGTATGATTGTTGTTCGCCCCACGGACTAAAACCCTCCGTTTATATAGACACAGGATAGGGTTAGGGTTACACAGTAGTCGGTTACAATGGTAAGAGATCTACATATCCAGACGCCAAGCTTGCCTTCCACGCCAAGGAAAGTCCCATCCAACACGGGACGAAGTCTTCAATCTTGTATCTTCATAGCCTTGGAGTCCGGCCGATGATGATAGTTCAGCTATCCGGACACCCCCTAGTCCGGAACTCCCACAACGACCATTGAACACAGAGCAGTCACAGCACCGGAAGCGGCGCAGCGACGCTTCTCTTCAAGGGCGCTACCGCTTCAGAGCGAATTCGACCTCGTAAAGTCAAGCTTCAGGTATCCGTACATCCTCGGATCAGTATGTCGCACACACAGACATCAATGTATATATCAAAGTGCAATCACATGTATAAATAACGAAACTGATATATACCTCAATAGTCTCAGCCGAAACAAGTAATCGGGTGTGGAGTCCCATCAACGCCATCGGCAGTTGAGTGTAGACCGTAACTCTGCACGTATTCTTACTCGTCGGAAGAAAGTATCTTCAACATGATACGCTGTAGCCGTAGGTCAAGACATTGAATGTACCGCAAGATCACAATAAAAGAACAGATGATAAAACTATACTATATGCAATATGGCTTTGTGGCTCGTGGTCCGGGTTTTTGCGTAAAAGCTGGTTTTATTTTCCTACATCAAAGGAATAAATGAAGTCTGTACTATGGAGTTTTCTATCATGACATGGTTCCGCCAACCGATGTCTCATAGCCCAAAATCATCATAAGTTGCCCACAATTGTTATCAATCCGTGTTGAGAGTTCCAGATAGATCCAAGTCCAGATGCTCAAATTGTCCGTAAACGGGACACGGCTAATCGATTAGGTTTTAACCTCTCGCAGAGGTTTGTACACTTTACCCGCAAGATTCGATCCTCTCTTTACGCTCGCACTTCGTGGTGTTTGAGAACAAGATGACCAAACATGGTTTTCCAAGAGTTCCTCCGACCACCGTCCGTGCTCATCCAATCCTACCGTAGTTCTACATCTGCTAGCACCGCCCCAGCCAGAGTCACCACTAAGGTCAACCAAGCCAGAGCCCATAATGACTTGCGTTGCACGTAAGCTTCCGGCATGAAGTATTCTTCCGCCTCTTTGAGTCTGGGTGAAGCTCCGCAAGATGTCATGGCGCTTCTCCATGCATCCCGCCAACCACCGGATTCTCCAGGTGCCCGCAACCATCCTTCACCCAAAGAGTGTGTATTGAATTCTTGTCTCGAGTCTTGAAGTCTTGAGGCCTTGAAGATGCAGTCCTTGCAGATTCCATCATGGAGTTGTCGCCATTGACGAGATCCTCCATTCTCTCACCACTCCCGAGCACTCATACAAAACCCCGCCTACTATAGCGTAGCATTAAAGTAAAATATCGCCCCGGCTTGGTAACAGGTGATGGGTTCCTACCTCATGCATACTACTCAACTACAAGAATTCAATATCACTACCGGAGGGTTTGTTGCGAAGATGACACTAGATGCAATAAAACACATAGGTATGAAAACATGGTCAAAGTGAACTTGCTCGGTAATACTTGATGAAGATAACAACGCCTCGAAAATAACTTGATAGGACTATACGCAACTCTCCGATGAAAATCTATATAGTTAAACATAGCATTCACATAAGCAAACATCCTAGCAAACAATTTTAGCACTCAAATAACAATCAAAACAGCAAGGAAAATCGATAATAAAACTCAAACAAAATCAAAAGAAACTTCAAATAAAACTACAAATAAAAACTACTAACGAAGATCTATGACTTTGCTACAAACATCAAATATAGTTTTGCCGTAAGTAAAAACTTAACAACAATTAAAATACTAAACTAATAAATTAACAGAAAATAAAATGTAAAATAACTAATTTAATAGAAAGTATTTTTTTCCATAAAATTTTATTTGCAAAAGAAACAAATAAAAGGCTTTTATAAAACTCTAACTATGACCTATAGAAGGTTTCATACAAAACTAAGGAAAATAAATTTTTAAAATAAAAATAAATTTTCTCCTGTTGTCTAACAGAACACAACTAATTTTGTCAAAAGTGACAAAAAGAAATAATTTAAAACTAATAAAAACAATAAATAAAAAGCTAAAACAAAACTAATAATAAAACAGTACTGTTTTGCTAAAACCTAATTTAAATTAACCTATAAATAAAATACTAAATACTACTGATAAACAAATGTCCTAGAGACCAGGAGCAAAAAGAATCGGTCAAAATAATATTCCTAACTCAAAATATCTCAAATCTAGTGATTTGAGAAAATTCATACAAACACAAATTTAAACTGCTCAAATATGAAATACAATTGAACTAACAGAAACTTCATAAAATTTGTGACACATAGCAATTGAATCACTCAAAATACTAAAACTCTAAAAGATATGAATTTTCTAAGATTGCTATTTTCTGAAAAAATGAATTACGGGATTTACTGTAGCAGTTCCGTGATGGGGTCCTGTGGAGTTCACGACGCCCTCCGTGGCTCTCAAGGCCGGGAAGGGATGGTCGGGGGCAGATCGGGCGGAGCGACAATGGCGGCGGTGGTCCGCGAACTCCGGCGAGCGGCACAGCGACGTGGGGTGAGGAGAGGAGAGATGTTGATTTGATGTGTTAGAGGGGGGGTGCTTGGGTATTTATATTGGGAGGGAGGGTTTTGCTTGGGGTAGGGGACAAGAAATAGACTAGGATTAGGAAACAAAAGGGAAAAGATCTAGAAATAAATCGGAATAAACGGAAGTAGGACAAAAGTCCTACTAGGAAAAGAAAAGGAAGCGGCCCTGGCTCCCTTGGTGGCGCGATGGCCTCCTGGCCTTGGCCGGCCAGGAGCTATGGCTTGGGCCTTGGCCCAAGGCACTGCAGTTTTTTTTTAACAAAATTTTCAGAGAACTAAAAAAACGACTAAAACTTTTATATAGGCATATAATATACCAAAATTTGCAGAAAAGATTTTCTACAACATGGACATTATTATAGAATTAAATAAAATTCACACAAATTTAAATAATTCAAATAGTGCTCCTGCTCTAATAAAATCCAATAAAATCATTTTAAAAATACCAAATGAATTCAAATTTATTCCTCTCCAATTTTTGTTGTAGGAATCATGTTACCCTTTTTTCCATGTATTTTATTTTTGGAGAAAAATAATTTGAATAAAACCCAAATAACTCCAATTGAAAATAAATTCAAAAGAACTTTGAATTTAATTTTTTAAAACTCCCAACTCATATTTCATATAATTTGAAGAAGTCATTTTATCTTCGCCGTGAAAATCATTGAGTTGCATAAAATTTCAGAATTGAAATATTTCAAATGAAATTCAAATATTTTCAACACCCCTTGTCATTTAAATAAATGGAAGAAGTCATGTCATCTTCTCTCGAGGGTTTCGTGATGAAAAGAATTTGAATTCTCAAGATCATAAAAGCAAAAATGAAAGTTTGGGAAAGTCCTTTATTCCTCTCATTTAACTTTCAAAAGTTTCAAACTTCACTCACTTTCACCAATCAATCAAACAATCAATCAAAACTATCTATTTATTATAACATTCCAAAATTTAGAATTTTGGGATGTTACAAACCTACCACTTTAAAATGAATCTCGCCCCTAGATTCAAGAGGAAGCAAGAAAAGGTTAGGGTTTGGGGTCTTCCAAAGAACCACGATCGAATGGTCTAGTGTGCTACCACACTTAAAAGCAGTGGTTATGGTTCCAACGAACTCGTGTACTCCATCCCTAGGGTGAACACTATCGGTCTTCTCACAACTTCAAGTAACTCCTACACCGGGCTCTTCCGTAGGGTCAAAACCTTTTCCTCAAATATGTGTCCTTTCATCCCGGTGAGGTTCTTCCGAGACTGGTCTCCTTAGTGACATGTGTCTGCCGCCAATAAACAACTATCGAGATCTCATGGTGGTCAACAATTTATGGTTTCTCCCGCAGAAACGGGTCTGGTTGAACCTCACCGTATTTCCTACGGTTGGCAACAACTGCCTTGTACAAGGGAAAAGAAATACCTATACCATTCTAAGGCTTTTGGCTTGTCGACGACGCCTTCTAAAGTTTTCAAGTCTCTCCGATTTTCCATCAACATATGATAGTTCATGATAGAAGTCACCGTATGGGGCCAATCCATCCTGCATTTGAATCATTACCACATAAGTAAACAAAGGAATCACGATTCTAACACTTGGGCATACTCACAAGCATTGCAGAATTTTCTTGTTCTCTAACCGGTTCGAGTAAATCCTTTGGTTCAGCAAGCCAAACAAAACATCTATCGCTACTTCACCACTCTCGTGTTTTTATGTAACCTCCTACGTAAACGTATGCTGATTGGATCACTAATTCTTCCAAATTTATTCCTTTATCGAGGTTACATCTGCTCTTTTCAAAATCCTGGGCCCGTGGGTTATGGCCCACTTCAACACTAGTGCAGCTTTAACTCATCCTTGGAGTAACTCTTGTTCCATATTACACCTCCTTTAAATCTAGTAGTACTGCTTCTTCATACCATCATATCAAAAGCAAAACTCCAACCTTTTTTTTTCCTTCAACTACAGTCCGTGGAATATATATTTTCTTATCCATTAGTCTAATCTTCTTCACAGGGTACTACCACCCTAAAAATGAAATTCACAATCCATCGATAGACCAAATTTCATATCCTCGAAAATGGTCAAAACTGTGTTCATAGAGTAACAACTCATACAATTAAACATATGAAAACATGTCGCCTTAACTTTATTGATTTCATGAATCCATTACAAACTCGAGCACTCATTACATAACTCAACTCATCAAACTCATGAAAATGAAATTGTTTTCTACTACTCTTGTTTCCAATATCAAAATTCCAACTACTCAACTCCAGCTTTTCATCTTGTCGGAACATTTAGTAGCATAATGTCCTGCTTCCTTGCAATGAAAACACATAACTTTTGATAAGTCTTTGGGCTTCTTGGAGATGGTGTCTGCCCTTGAGTTCCTTGCTTCCTTTCAAGACAATGATTGGCATAATGCCCGACGCCCTTACATTCAAAACAGTAATACGACTCTTGTCCCTCTTTGCAGAAATTGGGTTGTTCTGAGGGTGTGTTTGTTTTCTTCCCGGTTTCTTTGTTCGATCAAACCTTCTATTCCCTGTGGATCAAACTCTATTGCTTCCGCCGAAGTATCCTGCATACTCTTTTCTTTCCTTGGTGCAATATCGTGAAAATGTCCTTCTTCTCCACATGAATAGCGTGCATTGGAGTAAAATCTGTTGAGGCCTTCTCCATCGTGGTCTTCAACACATTCCTTCATCACGTGTTCTTTCATAACTTCTCAAGGGCTTCTTTCATTCCTTCTTCCTGCTCCTGAATAGTTTGTTGCACCATGGGGTAAATGTGACACCGAAGTCGGGTAGTGGGTGGTTCCTTCACACAAGAAACAAGTCACCCGACTAGTTGGGCATTCCTCACCGGGTGTTTCTCCTCACAATGAGGGCATCCATCCTTGTGTTCCTCCCGGTGTGTCCTATTTCTCCACAAATCTTGCAGGCACAAGGTTTATTTCTTGGTGTATCATGGTGCTTCCGGATAAGACGAGATCTTGTCGAGTCTTCTTGAATTCTTCCCAAGTCTTTGCTCCATTCCATCCTCAGATAGCTTGATGCATCTGCCACCATGTTGCAGCACTTCCTTCAAAGTAATCAAGAGCGCATTTATACTTCATTCTTCCTTGAAACCAAATTGCTCCCAAGTGACTCTCCATGTTCAATCCATAGCTCGCCTCCGCTGGGTTTTTGGTCCAGAGAATACCGTCCAACTTCATTCATCATCTACTGGGTCCAAAAGTTTTGGGATGAGATATGAGAGAGGTGGGAGGATACACACAATACAAACAATAGTTTTTGAAGAAACGGGTTTTACTTTGTGGTCGCCGGAAAACATCAAACAAATGACAGCTCACAAATCGCCAGATCTAACGAAGTGTGTAACAGGGTTTGGTCTTTAAAGGTCAAATAATTCTTCAGATTCTTCAAATTCTTCTAGTCTTCGAGTCTTCAATTGTTGCAGCTTCAACTCTTCTAATGCATGGTGAAACCCTTGTTACTTTGAAATGGCCATCGCTTGTCCGATATCTTTAATTCTTGGAGTGACTTCATTGATCTTCCGTGGTCAAAAGGAAAGGTGTATATTCTAACTATTTGAGGTCGAGGGACTATCGGATAAAATCGAAAAGACGAGAAGTAAAGGATCCTTTGAAAATAAAGTTTTAGAGATTTCCGTCCTAAGGCTTTCCGGTTTCTAGGTCACGCCCCATACCAACATGTGCTCGATACCATATCTCAGAGCGACCGACCTCGACAAATAAGCCTTCGTATCCGTACATCCTCGGATCAAGATGTCGGCACACACAAGACATCAATGTATATATCAAAGTGCAATCACATGTATAAATAACGAAACTGATATATACCTCAATAGTCTCAATGAAACAAGTAATCGGGTGGAGTCCCATCAATGCCATCGGCAAAGTTGAGTGTAGACCGTAACCTCTGCATCAGTATTCTTACTGCTTGAAGAAAGTATCTTCAACATGATACGCTGCAGCCGTGTAGGTCAAGACATTGAATGTACCGCAAGATCACAATAAAAGAACAGATGATAAAACTATACTATATGCAATATGGCTTTGTGGCTCGTGTCCGGGGTTTTATGTAAAAGCTGGTTTTATTTTCCCTACATCAAAGGAATAAATGAAGTCTGTACTATGGAGTTTTCTATCATGACATGGTTCCGCCAACCGATGTCTCATAGCCCAAAATCATCATAAGTTGCCCACAATTGTTATCAATCCGTGTTGAGAGTTCCAGATAGATCCAAGTCCATGCTCAAATTGTCCGTGAATCGGGACACAGCTAATCGATTAGGTTTTAACCTCTCGCAGAGGTTTGTACACTTTACCCGCAAGATTCGATCCTCTCTTTACGCTCTCGCACTTCGTGGTGTTTGAGAACAAGATGACCAAACATGGTCTTCCAAGAGTTCCTCCGACCACCGTCCGTGCTCATCCAATCCTACCGTAGTTCTACATCTGCTAGCACCGCCCCAGCCAGAGTCACCACTAAGGTCAACCAAGCCGAGCCCATAATGACTTGCGGTTGCATGTAAGCTTCCGGCATGAAGTATTCTTCCGCTCTTTGAGTCTGGGTGAAGCTTCCGCAAGATGTCATGGCGCTTCTCCATGCATCCCGCCAACCACCGGATTCTCCAGGTGCCCGCAACCATCCTTCACCCAAAGAGTGTGTATTGAATTCTTGTCTCGAGTCTTGAAGTCTTGAGGCCTTGAAGATGCAGTCCTTGCAGATTCCATCATGGAGTTGTCGCCATTGACGAGATCCTCCATTCTCTCACCACTCCCGAAAGCACTCATACCAAACCCCGCCTACTATAGCGTAGCATTAAAGTAAAATATCGCCCCGGCTTGGTAACAGGTGATGGGTTCCTACCTCATGCATACTACTCAACTACAAGAATTCAATATCACTACTGGAGGGTTTGTTGCTAAGATGACACTAGATGCAATAAAACACATAGGTATGAAAACATGGTCAAAGTGAACTTGCTCGTAATACTTGATGAAGATAACAACGCCTCGAAAATAACTTGATAGGACTATACGCAACTCTCCGATGAAAATCTATATAGTTAAACATAGCATTCACATAAGCAAACATCCTAGCAAACAATTTTAGCACTCAAATAACAATCAAAACAGCAAGGAAAATCGATAATAAAACTCAAACAAAATCAAAAGAAACTTCAAATAAAACTACAAATAAAAACTACTAACGAAGATCTATGACTTTGCTACAAACATCAAATATAGTTTTGCCGTAAGTAAAAACTTAACAACAATTAAAATACTAAACTAATAAATTAACAGAAAATAAAATGTAAAATAACTAATTTAATAGAAAGTATTTTTTCCATAAAATTTTATTTGCAAAAGAAACAAATAAAAAGCTTTTATAAAACTCTAACTATGACCTATAGAAGGTTTCATACAAAACTAAGGAAAATAAATTTTTAAAATAAAATAAATTTTCTCCTGTTGTCTAACAGAACACAACTAATTTTGTCAAAAGTGACAAAAAGAAATAATTTAAAACTAATAAAACAATAAATAAAAAGCTAAAACAAAACTAATAATAAAACAGTACTGTTTTGCTAAAAACCTAATTTAAATTAACCTATAAATAAAATACTAAATACTACTGGATAAACAAATGTCCTAGAGACCAGGAGCAAAAAGAATCGGTCAAAATTAATATTCCTAACTCAAAATATCTCAAATCTAGTGATTTGAGAAAATTCATACAAACACAAATTTAAACTGCTCAAATATGAAATACAATTGAACTAACAGAAACTTCATAAAATTTGTGACACATAGCAATTGAATCACTCAAAATACTAAAACTCTAAAAGATATGAATTTTCTAAGATTGCTATTTTCTGAAAAAAAATGAATTACGGATTTACTGTAGCAGTTCCGGTGATGGGGTCCTCGGTGGAGTTCGCGACGCCCTCCGTGGCCTCAAGGCTGGGAAGGGATGGTCGGGGCGGCAGATCGGGCGGAGCGACAATGGCGGCGGTGGTCCGCGAACTCCAAGTAGGCGGCACAACGACGTGGGTGAGGAGAGGAGAGGTGTTGATTTGATGTGTTAGAGGGGGGGTGCTTGGGTATTTATATTGGGAGGGAGGGTTTTGCTTGGGGTAGGGGACAAGAAACAGACTAGGATTAGGAAACAAAAGGAAAAGATCTAGAAATAAATCGAATAAACGGAAGTAGGACAAAAGTCCTACTAGGAAAAGAAAAGGAAGCGGCCCTGCTCCCTTGGTGGCGCGCGATGGCCTCCTCGGCCTTGGTCGGGCCAGGAGCTATGGCTTGGGCCTTGGCCCAAGGCGCTGCAGTTTTTTTTAACAAAATTTTCAGAGAACTAAAAAATGACTAAAACTTTTATATAGGCATATAATATACCAAAATTTGCAGAAAAAGATTTTCTACAACATGGACATTATTATAGCATTAAATAAAATTCACACAAATTTAAATAATTCAAATAGTGCTCCTGCTCTAATAAAATCCAATAAAATCATTTTAAAAATACCAAAATGAATTCAAATTTATTCCTCTCCAATTTTTGTTGTAGGAATCATGTTACCCTTTTTTCCATGTATTTTATTTTTGGAGAAAAATAATTTGAATAAAACCCAAATAACTCCAATTGAAAATAAATTCAAAAGAACTTTGAATTTAATTCTTTTAAAACTCCCAACTCATCTTTCATATAATTTGAAGAAGTCATTTTATCTTCGCCGTGAAAATCATTGAGTTGCATAAAATTTCAGAATTGAAATATTTCAAATGAAATTCAAATATTTTCAACACCCCTTGTCATTTAAATAAATGGAAGAAGTCATGTCATCTTCTCTCGAGGGTTTCGTGATGAAAAGAATTTGAATTCTCAAGATCATAAAAGCAAAATGAAAGTTTGGGAAAGTCCTTTATTCCTCTCATTTAACTTTCAAAAGTTTCAAACTTCACTCACTTTCACCAATCAATCAAACAATCAATCAAACAATCAATCAAAACTATCTATTTATTATAACATTTCAAAATTTAGAATTTTGGGATGTTACAGCTTCAATGCCGGCGCCAGTGAGAGGTCATGTCCGCTCTGGCTAGGCATGAATGCGGCACTGACCGTTTCGGGCGGGAAGCACGAGCGGGTGATGAAGAGGGTTCATGTTGGTCAGGAGCGGCCGTGGCAGCGGTTCGGACGCCCGCAAACAAGAGATGTTGTACGTTAATATTGTCGCGTATATAATTAACAACGTAAATAATGTGCTAGTTGGACAAATATGATTGGAGATGGAGATGGAAATGGAATTTTACATAAACACGGATATGCATATCCATGTCTATGTGTGTGCGCGATTTACCTCGCGACCTGGAAGTGGGGGCGTGTTTTTGATCGAGTTTTCTTTCTTGGTACGTTAAAAAATTGTCCGCCAGTTTTCGTTTCTTTTTTCCAGGAACGCGCATATTCTATTTAAAACCACTGCTATGGAGAAATTGTTTTACTCCATTATAGCCTCTTGTTTGATAGATGTAAGTGCATCTAGTGCCCCTTAATGATTTTGGTGTATTGAAGACTTATAGGTTAAGGGACTAATGTGTTTATGAGTGTACACAGTGTCTATAAGTCTATGAGGAGTTTGATATTTACAGAGAAAGTCAATTCCCTAAAAATGAAGTTCTTCGTCTTAAGACTTTGGTATTCTGAAGACTTTCTGAAGACTTTGAAAGTGAAGAAATTGGTGTGACCTTGAAGACTTGGTATTCATTTGAGGAACATGAAGCATGAAGACTTGTTTTCGTAGTTTCGCTTTTTCTTTCTTGAGTCGAGGAAACACCGATCGTTAAAGAGGGTCGAGGAAATAGTAAGGAAAATTTCCATGTGATGCTCAACTCAAAATCCTACACCCACCAATCCTTTCGAGTGAAGCCATTGAAATCTCATACAGTTCACCAATTTCTTCAAAGGATGAGAAAAAGTTCTTCTAGTTGCCGAGGAATTTGTTCGACTAAGGAGTTAGGAATTCGCCAAAGGCAGATTGCCTACACAGGAGGAACATGATAGCCCCGAGGAATTTGAGAGTCAAATTTCCGATCGCTGTCGTGCTACGCCAGCTGTCCCAAAATATCTTATCCACATAACGGTCATATCATTGAAGGGCATTTATGTCTTATCATGTCGGGCTTTTCCCTAGGCTATAAATAGCCGCCCCCTACAACCACTAGCTGGTTGGCTGCTCAGAGAGAACTTGACACTTTTCATTTGAGAGCATCCCATCCTCCGAGGACTTTGAGCGAAAATCATCGAGTGAGGAAAAACCCAAACCCAAACACCTACAAACCCAAAGTGATTTAGCATCACTGAAGAGATTGATCCTGCGGATCCGACGCTTGTTACCTTTGAAGACTGTGCTTCTTCCAATGGTTAGGCGCCATGGTCTAGAGCATCCAAGAGGAATTGTGGATCGCCAAGGACCGAGTCTGTGAAGGTTTGGAAGTCGCCAAGACTTACCACGAGTGAGGATTTGGTGTCCTGAGCTGCGTGCTCGTGGATCGGGTGTCCGGACTGTGTGTCCTTGATTTTAAATACTCACCGCCCAACCAGACGCATAACCGAGACAGCAGTTGAACTGGTCTACCAAATCATTGTCTTCACCAACCTTATCGGTTCTATTTCCTCAACTCTTTCATTTCCTCATTACTATGTTGAGTGTTTGTTCATATCTGTGTTTGAAGACTTTGATCAAGACTTTCTCAATTTCCTCGCTCAATTTCTTCACCGCTTGTCTTCATCTTGTGTTATCTTGTGATTACGCTTTCAGACTGTGATTGTCTTCATTTCATCATGATGACCATGCCTGTATTCTGTTATGCTTACTCGAGTACTTATTCCGCTGTAGTAGTTCTTCACTAAGGAATTTCCACACCGCAAATTCCTCAAGAAGAATTCATAAAATCACCTATTCACCCCCTCTAGTCGATATAACGACTTTCAATTGGTATCGAGCAAGGTACTCCTTGTTCTATGTGATTTTGGTTTAACCACCGGAGTTTTAGTTATGTCGACCGCAGGTATGATCAAGGTCTCGCTGGGTGTCCTACCTTGATGGAACGGACTACCCTTATCGAAGAACAAGATGTGAATGCATCTTGAGGCAATTGACAACGATCTCGGTATGTTGTGGAAAATGGTGTTCCCACGCCTCACCTCACCGAATGCTACCGATGTGAAGAGATTCAAGCAACTCGATTGTCAAGCTTAAGAATATCATATGTGGCCATCCGAGCAAAGGACAGATGGAAGAGTGAGTGCTTTGAAACCGCTAAGCTTATCCGGGATAGGCTGTCCAAAGTAAATGAAGGAGTCTCAACTCAGCGTGACTCTCGATTTGATGTTCTTCGCAATCTCTTCAACCGCTTCAAAAGACTCGACAATGAAAATGTTCAACAAACCTTCGATCACCTCACTGACATCTCAAATGAGCTTCAAGCGCTTGGTGCCACTGACATCACCGACCATGAGGTGGTGAAGAAATTGTTGAGATTGCTTGATTCCTCATTTGATACTCCGCATCGATGATACAAGAACATGCCGACTACAAGTCACTTGATCCCGCCGATATCCTCGAGAGGCTAAATACTCATGAGTTCCAGCTTTGTCAAAAGAGAGATCTCTATGGTTCGAGCAATGGCAAATCACGTGCCTCAAGGCCAAGGCTGTGTCTCAATCTGATTGTGAAGACTCGTAGTAGCCTTGGTGACCTCAAGAATTGAGCCAGAGCTAGCACCGCCGTGAAGAAGTTCCAAGTTCTCAAGACGTGGTCGCTTTGGAAAATCCTCAAGGAGCAAGTGATTCCTCATCCAAAGGACTATAAGAGAAGGCTATGCCACAAATGCAAGAAACCTGGTCACTATATTCAAGATTGTCCTCAATGGGAAAAGGAATTAAAGAAGAAGAAATACAAGGATTATAGTTCTAATGACGCTAAGAAGAAGAAGAAATCGCAAAATCTTCATCATCAAAATCCTCAAAGTCTTCATCTCACAAGAAGAGCAGCTCCAAGAAGGCTCGGCATTCATTGGCAAGGAAATGGACTATGAAGCTGAATATGAGGAACATGAGGAAGAGGAGGCATCGAGGAGTCCGAGTCCGTGTGGCGAGTCTGCTCGCCATCGCATTCGCCGCAAGTCCATCTTCAACTCAAGAAACTGACTCACCAACAAGGCTGATGAAGATAATGATGACTACGCCCCACCTATTGCTTCATGGCAAAGGGTGCCAAGGTACTCAAATATACCTCCTCCGAATCTAGTGAGAATGAATCGATGAAGATCTCAAGCCCAGCTACCCTAAACTTGCTAAGATTGTCTGAAACAACAAAGGGCTTTTGAAAAGATCCAAAACATGCTAGACAAAAGTGATGATATGTTGGGTGAAGAAATGGATCGACTAAAGCCCCGATCGAAAATCTTCAGAGACTTCAGCCTAGGTTTGACAGCTTTCAAGGTCATCATAACACTCTCTTATCTCGATCATGAGAAGCTTTCTTGAATTTCTTCAAAGAAAGCAAGATCTTGAGAAGCTAAGAGTGAGTTATGAAGATCTTCGTAGGAGCGTGATTCATTACTTGCTCAACAAATCAGCGATTCTCGTGAGGAATTTGTTCCTCCATGCTTAAAGTGCATTGAACGTGAATCGCTAATTCTTCACCAATCTTCAAATGCTTCAACTGTTATAAATTCTTCACCTGCCCTCGCTTTCACTAATTCTCATCCGAGGACATTGCTAGTATCACCGACGATGCAGGTTGAAGGAATTGTACATGACAGTGCATGTACAAAAGCCTCAAAGGGCATCGACTTTTGTGATGTGCTTAAAAGCAGATCCTCAACAAACCCTAGGAAAGAGGGTATTGCCTTTGAGAGGAAACTCAATGCCGATGGAACATATTGAAGCCCGAGCAAGACCTCAAAACCTCATGGGTTGCTGCAAAGGGACCTCCAGCTGATCCATCTAACTTATCTGGCTTTACATGTGAATCTCCTCATTCTCCGATGAGTCATTTGACTCCAACTATAAACTGTTCAAAATCAGAATGGTGAAGTATTTGCTAGATATGTTGGCACTAATCGCAGAACGGTTTTCCTATGAAGAAAATCTGGGTTCCCAAGAAGTGCCTTGAAAGTCTTCAGTGAATGTCCTCATGACACCACCTATGAAGAATAGGAACCCCAGATCAAACTCTTCATATGGACCAAATTCTTCATATGGATCCAAGTCCTCATACGGACCAAAGTCCTCACGAGATCAAATTCTCAAAAGGATCAAAGTCCTCATATGATTATCATCGTATAACAACTCGCTTTCACAGGTAGAGCAAGGGGCTATGAATATGTGCATTATTCTTCAAACCAATATGTTCAAAAGTCCTCAAGAATTTCTCTCGCTTATTCATATGCTTACCCTAACCCTCTTATGTGAAACGAAATGGATTGGCTTCTATGCCACCATTCTCATATGGAACTCAGAGAGTGATGAACTCTTTGCCACCCCTTCAGATGTGGGTGGTGAAGAAAAGAACTAATCTCTTCAGCAGGGTCAGGTCTCCACGAGCTTTAACGCCTCAAGAATTTGTCGGGACCCACAAAATTGCTCGAAAGGACGCAGCTAATCATGAAGAAATGAACTTTCATTTCACACGCCCTCATATCGTTATATCTGCTTTTATCGCTTGATGAAATTCATCTCGATGAATTTGATATCATATTCTTCATCGATGAAGTATATGAGATCGTAAGTTGCACTAATTCATCCGCAGGATGATCAACCCAAAGCAAATGAGTGGGTCCTCGATAGTGGATGTACAAATCACATGACCGGTGACAAGAATCTATTGATGGATGCTCCTTATCACCGCCACATCTCAAGCATATCATCTTTTGCCGACAAAGGCAAAAGTCGTATTGGTCTAGGTAAGGTTGCGATCTCTAAGGACATACACATGGACAAAGTCATGCTTGTTGAGTCCTTAGGATACAACCTCATGTTAGTCTCAATGCTTTGTGATCTTGATATGGTTGTTGTCTTTGGCAAGTATCGTGTGTTGTGATTATGGAAGTCGACAATTCCAAAGTCTTCAAGGCTTTAGGAGAGGAGACTTGTATATTGTTGATTTCTCTACAGACCACAACCAGCCGTGGTGCCTACTTGCAAAAGCTTCGTAAGGCTGGCTATGGCATCGACGACTTGGTCACGCAGGCATGAGGAATTTGCACACGCCATGGAAGAAGAAGCATGTCATTGGCATTGAAAATGTCAAATTCTCAAGGATCACTTGTGTGGAGCCCGTGAAGCTGGAAAATGACCAAGGCCAAGCATCCAAAGAAAGACTATCATGACCACTACTCGTCCATTCAATTGCTTAACATGGACCTCTTTGGTACTAATCATTACTCAAAGCAATACTAATGATGCATCTCTATATGGCTTTGTTATTGTTGATGATTACTCTCTATAAATGGGTACACATTGTTACTTACAAACATGAAGTGCAGGAAGTCTTCAAACGATTTTCCTCGAGGGCTTCAACCAACTTTGGTGTGAAGATCACACATCAGAGTGACAATGGAACTGAGTTCAAGAATTCTGGTCTTGATGACTATCTTGATGAACTTGGTATTACTCATGAGTTATCTGCCTTATACTCCTCAAAGAAATGGCGCTGTGGAACGCAAGAACCAAACTCTTGTTGAGATGGCTCGACTATGCTTGATGAATACAAATGCCTCGTCGCTTTTTGGATTGATGCAATTGATACCGCGCGCCACATCATCAACAGAGTATATCTTCACAAATTCTTCAAGAAGACTGCCTATGAACTCCTCAACGACAAGAAACCCAATGTGAGTCATTTCAAAGTCTTCGTGCCAAATTTGGATTAGAGATCCTCATCACAATGCCAAATTTGCACCAAAGCACATGAAGGTTTTATGCTTGGTTACAGAAGGACTCAAGACACCTACAGAGTCTTCAACATCGCCTTCACATGGTTGTTGAAACTATAGATGTGCGGTTTGATGAAACTAATGGCTTGCAAAGAGAGCACCTACCTTCCGTGATAGATGAACCAGACCGAGGAATCTATCAAGTCCAAGGCAACCGAGGATGTCATTCCCATCAAGAATCAATAAGAATTCATTCCCGAACGCCAAGAATGTCGAGCTGATGCACCAAGATAATGTCAAGAAAATGGTGTCAAGAAAATGCTGATCAAATTCTCGACGACAACCAGCTCATCCTCGCTGCAAAAAGAAGTGCAAGTTGACAAGATCATCGATGACATTGAAGCACCAGTCCTCTCACACGCCAAAAGCTTCACATTTATCTAACTTTTGTGGGCACTATGCTTTTGTCTCTATCACAGAGCCCACTAAGGTAGATGAAGCATCGAGCCCGAGTGGATTCAGGCCATGCAAGAAGAATTACATCAGTTCGAGCTCAACAACGTCTGGAACTGGTCAAACGCCCAGATCCTCGAAGCATAATATCATTGGCACAAAGTGGATCTACCGCAACAAGCAAGATGAAATTGGCCTTGTGGTGAGGAATAAGGCACGACTTGTAGCTCAAGGCTACACACAGTTGAAGGAATTGATTTCGATGAAACTTTTGCACTGCTGCTAGACTTGAGGCTATTCAGATATTGCTTCCTTATGCTAACCATCATAATATCACTTTATACCAAATGGATGTGAAAAGTGCATTCCTCAATGGTAAGCTTGAGGAAGAAGTATATGTTGCTCAACCCCTGTGTTTTGAAGATCCAAAGAATCCTCGACAAAGTCTTCAGACTCAACAAGGCCCTCTATGGTTTCAAGCAGGCCCCTCGGCCTGGTATGATACTTAGAAGGAATTCTTCGTGAAGAATGGCTTCACACCCGGTTCACTCGACCCTACTCTCTTTACTAAATCTTATGATGGTGAACTGTTTGTGCCAAATGTATGTTGATGATATTATCTTTGGCTGTATCGACCAACGTTATAGTGATGAATTTGCCTATATGATGAGTGAAGAATATCAAATGTCTATGATGGAGAGTTTAAATTCTTCTTAGGTCTTCAAATTCACAACAACACAATGGCATATTCATATCTCAGAGAAATACCTCAAACATGTTCTGAGGAAATTCGCATGCAAGATTGCAAAGGCGCTAAAATTACTATGCCCACAAATGGCCATCTATGCAATCGATGAAAATGGTATTGACTTTGATCACAAGGTATACCGCCCATGATTGGTTCTTTATTGTACTTATGTGCATCTAGGCCAGATATAATGCTTAGTGTTTGCATGTGTGCCCGATTTCAAGCTACACCAAGGAATCACACCATAAGGTCTGTGAAGCATATTCTTCAATATCTAGCTCACACACCAACACTAGGATTATGGTACCCCAAGGGCTCTACTTTTAATCTCATTGATATTCGACTCGACTATGCTGGTGATCGTGGACCGCAAGTCAACATCTGGTACTTGTCATTTCTGACGATCTTTGGTCCGTTGGTCCTCAAGAAACAGAATCACAGATCACCGCTTCATCGCGAAAGCTGAGTACATTGATGTTGGTTCTTGTTGTGCTCAATTGTCGTGGATGAAGCAAACTCTCAAGGACTATGACATCAACGTGAAGAATGTGCCTCTACTATGACAATGAGAGTGCCATCAAGATTGCTCACAACCCAGCCTCAACACTCAAGACAAAGCACATTCAGATTCGCCATCATTTTCTTCGTGATCATGTGTTGAAGGGAGACATCTCCATCGAGCATGTGAAGACTGAAGAACAGCTAGCCGATATCTTCACAAAGCCCTTGGATGAGAAGAGATTTAGCAAGTTGCGGTGTGAGCTAAATATCTTAGAATCTTTGAATGTTCTTTGAATAGGAAACTCATCCTAACACTTATGCAAAATTGATGACTTAGATGTGCAACACATGAAGAAACGTTTTTCTTCAATCAATGAAGAATAACACTCTAAGTGTGAAGAAATTAATGAAGAAATTGATTCTCAGAACCCTACGACAATTGTTCGCGGTGTCTGAAATCATCATTCTTATACGGTGGGTCACGCCACCACCAAAATTGAAAATCTTCAATTTGAATTTTTCCTCAGTTTTGAAATTCTTCAACTTTGCAAAATCTTCACTGTTTTGCTTTTTCTTCATATATATATATATATATATATATATATATATATATATATATATATATATATATATATATATATATATATATATATATATATGGGTTTATGTCCTCTACAAGATTCACTTATGGCTATTTCTTCAAGTTGCATTTTTGCTAAGTGAATGTGATCGACCTTCCCTCTATGCTATACTCAACCCAATCTATTCACAAATTCTTCATGTGCGCTCTATTTGAAACTCGCTCAAAATCTTCATCGTGTCCTTGTCACCAAGAAATTGCGAACGGAACTTTTAACTTATCTTATCCAAATTTTCAGCTTTGCCGCCAAACCGCTCCGCTTCCCACGATAGACTTATCTATTCACCCACGATCTAACACGATCTCCACTTTTCAAGACGTGGGTGACATATGTCGTTTAATGAGAAGGGTCAGGCACGCTCGTTCAAAATCTTCGCTAACAGTTTTTCACCGTGGCTATATATACCCCTCTCCCCTTCCTCACTTCCTTTACTCCGCCGACCGCCTCTCTCTCGCCGAGCTTCAAACCCTAGCGCTGCCGCTACTCCATCGTCGCCGGTGAGGAAGAGCTTCACCGCTCGACTCGTCGCCGTCAGACTCACGCCGATCATGAAATCTTCACTCCGCCAGTAGCTGTCTTCCTCCACCGAAGTTAGGGCGTGAAGATCTAAACCGATTTAACTTAATCTACACCTCTCGCTCGTCGTGTTCTTCACTTCGTAATTAAAAGTTACTTTTATTGCTCGCTTTGATTCTCAATCCTTCCTAAAATCTTCAAAGGTGTTTATTCTTCAAAATCTTCACACATATGAACACCTCACAAGTAATATGCTCTTGATTCGCTTCCTATGCATCTTTTTCTTCAAGATTCCTCAATTGTGTGGATTTTCGATCTATACAACTCGAACCTAAGACAAAGAACGCTTAGTGAAATTCTTCAAGGCTCATCCGTCAAATTCCTCAAACTTGTTCTTTTGAAAACTTTCGAGAACGATATGACCTCTCCAAATTCCTCGCAACTATATTCTGCTCACAGTACTCATGTCCACCGCTGAATCACTAGGTTCTCATCAACTTAACTCATTTTCAGCTGCCTTGAAGAAAAGTTGCATACTTCTTCAAAGAATTCGATTGTTCAAATTCCTCATCCAAGACTATGGCGACGGTAAGAAGCCCCGTAAAGGAGGAAAGAGGCCTGAGGTCATGACTGCTTTTGAAATACCCGAGGACATATATGCCGACTATTGCACACCGATGAGGCCAAGTTCGAAAGGAGAATAAAAATCAGCGCAAGGTGCGATACAGAGGATTGAAAGGAGATGGGCAAGAGAATGGAGGGAGTATGTATGTTACTCCAAAGTACATGAAGAAATTCGACTAAATCCTCCATGCCCAAGAGCTCCATTGGCACTGCCAAGAAGTCGACCCCACCAAAGATCAAGCGCAGTGAGGATTTTCCCAAGAATGGGCCAAGCGCCAAGCCAAGTTGGCGAGACAAGCCAAAGAAGCAAGTGAGGAAATTCAATGAAGAATCACATCGCCGCTGCCACCGAGGCCCCCGCTGCCTAGAAAATCAATGGCAAAGAAGCCAACGACAAGCCAAGTGTTTCACCAACAAAGGCCCTCACGGCCGTAATCTTCAATGCCCTCATGGCCGCCTCCTCATGTTGCTCCCTGCCTCCCAAATCCTCAGCCTCCTCCAAAGTCCTCAACAGCCCTCCAAAGTCCTCGGCACCTATGCATCCGCCACGTACAAAGGATCAGAGGCATCTCTATTGCCTCCGTGTCTCAAATAATTCCTCACCGCACCAAATTCTTCAATTGGCCCCACTCTCAGAAGAAAAAGGCAACGGCTGGTCGAGGTCCTCGCCAAGTCCAAAGAAGAAACAGGTTGCCTTCCACGTGCCATCTAACGATGAAGCTGATGATGATGAACTTGCAGAGATCATCGAGATGCACAAGAAAGGGCCATGAGCCAAAGGCACACTGCGTACACGCTTTTGGATCCAAGGGCGATCCTCGAGTACATTGATCTCTCGCACAAGGATCCGTACACCCCTATGCCTGATTTTCATTTGACTCGCCAAAGTCACATGTCAACCCATTTCATCTCTGAAGAGAAATGGAAATTTGAGAAGGCTAGGCAGATCAAGAAGGCTCAGTTCCAGAAAGAGAAGTTCCTGAGGAAAAATGTTGTCAGAATGACACCTGATGATCTCCTCAAAATCCAGTCTGAAATCAAAGCCCTCAACGATGACTTTGATGCCTACTATGCTGATTGGCAAGGAGCCAAAGTCAGATTTGTAAACCTGACCAAGAAGTTCACAAATGTTGCAGCTCCAACGCAACAAGAAGTTCCTCAGTCGAGCCTCCGCCAGCCTCATCGAAAAACATGCCAAGACCGCTGATGATTTTCAGCCCGTCAAGACAATGCTAGTTCCAGGCTGATGACTCCATTCCAGCCACCAAGAAATTGCCGTGGAATCCACTAGTGGTGCGCTCAAGAAATCGAAGAAGTCAGGCAATCGATCGCCATACCGAGGAAATTCAAACAGATTCCTCACCCTCCCGCCTACACCAACTCATATCCTTCCATCTCGCATCGATGTGAAGAAGACCAAGGCTGCAGAGCGAGCTGCAAAGGAAGAAAAGGAAAGCATCAACTGCTTCGTAATCTTCACCCAAAGAAGATGAAGCCTATGACAAGCTCTTTGAAAATTCGATTGATGCTGTTCCGATTTCTCCATGCCATCAAAGGACCTTGTTCCTTTTGGTGAAGAATATGAGATCCCTAGCGGATCTCGATGAAGAAAATCATTCTGCTGCTTCACAGAGCAGATTGATGAAGAAATTGAAGTGGATGTGATCCTTCAAGACTAATCATTTCCTTGCCAATGCCTCGCCACAGCCAAGAGGCCGGCATTGAAGAAATTGAAGAAGATGTGGATATTGGAAGCACAACGCCAGTGATGAACAATGACTTTGGGACAACAAGATCCAAATTCTCCACTCTTCACCCCAATACAACAAATTCCTTAGTCCCCTCGCACCAATAGTTCAAATGGGCTCAAGAAACTCATCCCACTCGTCTGCATGAAGAAATTCCAGCCCCTAGTGTCAAGAACCTGCATCGCTAATCCTCCTAACACGCAGACCGATATGAAGAGGAACCAGAAAATCCTCACCAAGAACCTGAGATTGCGATTCCCGAGGTAGTGATGCAACTCATCGACACTCCTCCGCCAAAACCAAAGGATCCATTCTCGCAAGCAACAGTTCAGGGCTGAAGACTTTTTGGCGCAGCATGTTTTCTTCACTCGACATAACTTATGATTCTGCTCGCATAAGGAAGAGGCGCTTCGACTGCTAGTCAAGCCAATTTCTATTCCTCGCTATTCAACAAAGACAAAGTCTTCGATCATGCACACATTCCTCACGTGGACATGGAATCTCCGCCAGCTTCAAGCCAGTCCTCTCGTGTTCTTCATGATGTCGGATTGCTGAATTTCTGACCGACATCTGTGATTGGAATGAAGAACTCATTCTTCAATTCTATGCGACGCTGCACATCACAGAAATTCTCAAGATGTCAATTCATGGGTGCTGGACCGATGTCGAAAATACTCACTACAAGGCACCAAAGAATCAATTGCTTCGCGCCCTCCCACTCAGCCCCTCCCTTGATGGTGCTCACTGCATCTACAACGAACCTGAGCTTACAAATCATTACATGCAAGTGCTAATGAAGCCTTTGAAGCCGTGGCAGGCCCCATGAACCAAATTCTCGCCAAGGAATTACTATATGTGCCTCTGACCGTCTGTCGATTCGACGAAGACAATGAGTCCTATCAAAGGCCACGACTCAAATGATGAAGAAGTCATTGGCATCATGAAGAATATGCTTTTCAATATCATTCATGCATGCTCCTGCCAACTTCCATGATTTCTTCATGAGGACTCGCAAACATTGCTATGTCACCTTTTGAGCTGAAGCCTTATGCACCATGGATTATGAGGTTCATCGTGACAAGGTCTTCACTCAATTACAAGGCTGATACTCAACCATCGCAGCTACTTGCCTCCAATTGAAGTCCTCAAAC
Source organism: Aegilops longissima (assembly GCA_021605205.1). Lineage (NCBI taxonomy): Eukaryota > Viridiplantae > Streptophyta > Magnoliopsida > Poales > Poaceae > Aegilops > Aegilops longissima. The sequence continues at coordinate 111,920,151 of CM038676.1, forward strand.
GGACATTTTCCTCAGCCAGATGACAAAGGCAAGGCAAGTGCTGTGATAGATGAAGGCATTCGCCCATTGATGGTCAATTTCGCAAGGCTGCATCCTACTCCACCAATGATGACTCGCCACACATGACTCGCCGCCAACAACTCGCCAAGCAAAATCCTCAAGCCACAAAGACCTGTGGTGATGACCGATCGTGAGTTACTCTCGCCTTCATCGTAAAGTTGATCGCAATCATAAATGGGTCAAGCGCCGCTTGGTTCAATTCTTCACAACATGACCTCAACACACAATGCAAAGGAAGAAAACCAATACTACCTCCATGAAACCTTTAACCGCACTGGCTGTTCTATCTCATGTCTACAGCAGAAGATCCAAGAAAGGGGTCTCAAGGAAGAATTTGACCGGTCTGCACCTCCAATCAAGAAATTAAAGAAGGTCAAGGTTCCTTCCTTGGTGGCTAGCTCCTATTCTTCATCACGCGACACCGATGAAAATGAATACTTGACGACATCAAGCAGGTCCCTACTACGACAACCGACTCTCGACAACGCCGGGCGCCTCCATCAACTTGATATTCTTCAGTATGCTAGTCCTCGCCGATCCTTTTGGTCATTCGATGACAAAGGGGAGAAATTTGAGTTAGTCTTCAAGCGGGTCTATTATATGGGCGCTTTTTAAGTTACAACTCGCTTTTCCGAAAATTTTATTGGATCGAGTTGTAATCTTAAACCCGATGGTGCTCGATACTTTTGATGTGTTCCTCTCGCATGCTTATTTTTCGTTATATGTTAATACACGCATGCTGAATTACATCACCACCATATTTCATCATGCATTTCACATTCCTCATATTATATGTTAAATGCGTATGAATTACAAGATATAGGGGGAGATCTCCATGATTCAACTCTTCAAATGTGCATTGCTTCAAAAGCAAATTCCTCACTATGCACATCTTCAGGGGGAGTTCTTCTATATCTTGCAATCAAATTCCTCAATATCAGTTTTTACACTTCATAGGTTTATCCCCGTTGAAAACTTAACCTATATTGTCATCAATCACCAAAAAGGGGGAGATTGTAAGTGCATCTAGTGCCCCTTAGTGATTTTGGTGTATTGAAGACTTATAGGTTAAGGGACTAATGTGTTTATGAGTGTACATAGGTCTATAAGTCTATGAGGAGTTTGATATTTACAGAGAAAGTCGGCCCCTAAAAATGAAGTTCTTCATCTGAAGACTTTGGTATTCTGAAGACTTTCTGAAGACTTTGAAAGTGAAGAAATTGGTGTGACCTTGAAGACTTGGTATTCATTTGAGGAACATGAAGCATGAAGACTTTTGTTTTCGTAGTTTCGCTTTTCTCTTTCTTAAGTCATAGGAAACACCGCATCGTTAAAGGGGTCGAGGAAATACTAAGGAAAATTTCCATGTGATGCTCAACTCAAAATCCTACACCTACCAATCCCTTCGAGTGAAGCCATTGAAATCTCACACGCTCACCAATTTCTTCAATGACAGAGACGAAGTTCTTCCGTCACGAGGAATTTGTTCTGACCGAGGAGTTAGGAATTCGCCAAAGGCGGATTGCCTACACAAGGAGGAACATGATAGCCCCGAGGAATTTGAGAGTCAAATTTCCGACTGTTGATGTGCTACGCGCCAGCTGTCCCAAAATATCTTATCCACATAACGGTCATATCATTGAAGGGCATTTATGTCTTATCATGTCGGCTGTTCCCTAGGCTATAAATAGTCACCTCTACAACCACTAGCTGGTTGGCTGCTTAGAGAGAACTTGACACTTGTCATTTGAGAGCATCCCATCCTCCGAGGACTTTGAGCGAAAATCATCGAGTGAGGAAAACCCAAACCCAAACACCTACAAACCCAAAGTGATTGAGCATCATCAAGAGATTGATCCCGTGGATCCGACGCTTGTTACCATTGAAGATCTGTGCTTCTTCCAGACGGTTAGGCCATGGTCTAGAGCATCCAAGAGGAATTGTGGATCGCCGAGTGACCGAAGTCTGTGAAGGTTTGGAAGTCGCTCAAGACTTGCCACGAAAGTGATTGGATGAGGTCTGTGTGACCTTAGTTCAAGGAGAATACGGTGAGGACTTGGTGTCCCGAGCTGCATGCTCAGCGACCGGGTGTCCGGACTGTGTGTCCTCGAGTTTAAATACTCAACCGCCCAACCAGACGTATAACCGAGACAGCAGCTTGAACTGGTCTACCAAAACATTGTCTTCACCAACCTTATCGGGTTCTATTTCCTCAACTCTTTCATTTCCTCATTACTATGTTGAGTGTTTATTCATATATGTTTGAAGACTTTGATCAAGACTTTCTCAATTTCCCCGCTCAATTTCTTCAGCTTTGTTTGTCTTCATCTTATGTTATCCTCGTGATTACGCTTTCAGACTCGTGATTGTCTTCATTCCATCATGATGACCGAGGAGTCCTCGACTAGGGGTGTCCGGATAGCCGAACTATCATCACGGCCGACTCCAAGACTATGAAGATACAAGATTGAAGACTTCGCCCCTGTCCGGATGGGACTTTCCTTGGCGTGAAGGCAAGCTTGGCAATACAGATATGTAGATCTCCTACCATTGTAACCGACTCTGTAACCCTAACCTATCCGGGTGTCTATATAAACCAGAGGGTTTTAGTCCATAGGACTAACAACAATCATACCATAGGCTAGCTTCTAGGTTTAGCCTCCTTGATCTCGTGGTAGATCTACTCTTGTACTACCCATATCATCAATATTAATCAAGCAGGAGTAGGGTATTACCTCCATCGAGAGGGCCCAACCTGGGTAAAAACATCGTGTCCCTTGTCTCCTATTACCATCCGCCTAGACGCACGCTCGGGACCCCCACCCGAGATCCACCGGTTTTGACAATCGACATTGGTGCTTTCATTGAGAGTTCCTCCGTCGCCACCTATAGGCCCGATGGCTCCTACGATCATCAACAACGACGCGTCCGTGGTGAGACTTTTTTCCCGACAGATCTTCAGATTCGCGGCTTTTGCAATCGGGCCAATTCACTTGGCCATCCGGAGCAGATCGAAGCCACGCCCGCCATCGTCAGATTTGAAGCTTGAATTATACGCCGACATCCGCGGAGACTTGATCTTCGACGGATTCGAGCCACAGCCAAGCCGCCGCGACTGCTCTCGATGGGCATGATCTAACTTTGCCGCCAACAAAGTCCTGAGGTCGCTTAGTGTCCGCTCCGAACATCGATTCAGAGCCGATCTCGCCGACGAGGATGGTTGGTTGGACACCACCGGGGCTGAAATCTCTACGGCGATTAAGCCAAACACAATCCCTGTCCTTTGCGAAGACCGGACTCCTGTGTGCCGACTCTCTCCGGACTCGACTCAACCTCCGCCTCAAATTAATCGAATCCGATCGGGCGCCGGTCATGGAGTTCATCGCCGCAGACATCTTTCAAAGACTCGCCTTTGGCGACATCCTGAATTCACTAAAGTCTCTCTCTTTATCCGGAGAGCCATGGCCGGACTACGGTCAGAAGGTTGGGATGCAGACGCCAAAGAAATTCAACGCCCACCCACCACCCACTTCAGAGCCACCGTCGAAAGCTTACACGACGTGCTCGATTGATTCAAGACATCGACGGTATGGACGATTTATGTAGGAGACAACCATGAACCAGCGCCTATAGGATGCTGGACAACCACCTCATCCCACGATGTATACATGGTGGATACACCTAAAGGAAATGAAGATGAGGAACAACGGGACGCTATGAAGGATAAATCCCTCGAAAAACAGTCAAACGGCAACGTAAACGCCGAACCAAGTCCCGCCAACAAAGACCCAGCCATAGAGCAGGGCTAACCGTGGACGCATTTAACATGCTATCGAAAGCAATCGTCCAACAAGACAACTTGATAAACAACCCGCCCTCAAGGAAGACAACAGTCCGGACGATCTCATGCCGGACAAATTGTTGGAGTAGAATACACATCAAAAGGATGGCCCAGTTAGGTCCGTCTATGGGCCGAGAAAGCAAGCTCTTCAAAGCAATGCAATACGCCAAATATCCGAACATCACGGCACACCCAAATATGGGGCGCCAGACATCCCCTATGTTTCACCGATGAGGTGCCCGATCATGAATTTCCAGCGGATTCAAACCCGTAAACATAGAGGCATACGACGAACAATGCACTGAGTCTGATTGAGGATTACATCCTCCACATACACATGGCTAGAGGAGATGATCTCCACGCCATAAAATACTTACCCTCAAACTCAAAGGGCCAGCTCGGCATTGGCTTAAAAGCCTCCCCGAAATACCATTGAAGCTGGAAGAGCTCGAGGATGCTTTCGAAAATTTTCAGGGGACCTATGTCCGCCCTCCGATGCGCACGATCTAAGTCACATAACTCAACAGCTGAGAGTCAGCCTGAAATTCGAACAGGTTCCTTACTAAAAGAACCAAATACTGATCGTCTTCGGACGCCAAGCCTTAACAGCCTTCAAACACAACGTCTGAGACGAATGGCTCGCTGACACCTCGCCAAGAAAAGCCAAGAACAATGGCCGACATCAAGCCTCATGACCCGCTTATGCTGGAGAGGATAGCTGGCTAGCAAGATGCAAGACCAACACCCAAGTACATCCAAGTCGGATGGAACGGGAAACCACGGCGCAACAAGGACCAGCGCCGGATTAAAGGGAACGTCCAAAGAGCGCGCAAATAACGCCGGATTCAAAAGCTCACGGCAAAACAATAAAAAACTGCCCCTTAAGGACAATAGCGATGAGCTATCCAACTTAAACCAAATCTTGGACAAGATATGTCAAATCCACAAGATTCCCGGAGGCTCGCAAACCATACCCACGTAAATTGTTGGTCTTCAAACAGTCCGCAGACTCAACGCCAACACAAGGGGCCTCGACACACCAAGTGAAGATGATGACGAGCACCGCCAGCAGAGCCCCGAAACAAAAGAATTTCCCACAAGAAGTTAAAACAAGAAACTCACTTCACGTGATAAAAGGAAAACAGAGCGGGCGCCATTAAGACACGCTACCGACATACTACCCTAGCGGAGTACCAACACCGGTTGTCAAAACCAATCACCTTCGACCAACAGACTACTCCGAAAGTATCCTAACGCAGGATGGACTGCCTTGATATTGATCCTATAATCGAGGGATTCCAATTTACACAAGTCCTCATGGATGGCGGCAAGGACATAAACCTGATATATCAGACACAATCCGCAGGATGGGGATAGACCCAACCAAAATTCGCCATAGCAACACCTCCTTTAAAGGGGTAATGCCAGCCCATATGCCCATTGTACGGATCCCTACCGCTAGAAGTTGTGTTCGTTCATCCGACAACTTCCGCCGTGAAAAGTTAGTCTTCCATGTCGCCCATTTAAAAGTAGCCATCAAGCACTATTGGGACGCCAAGCTACCACTTTAACGCAATACGCATTATGCATCTCTAACACTTAAAATGCCCGTCCATGCGGCATCATCACATTAAAAGGAGTATTATGTTACCGAGCACGGAAGAACGTGAGACTGCCTTTGACAGCCCCACACCTATCCGGCCCGCTTAGTCAAAGAACCTCGAATAGGTCATTCAAACCCCGGACACGGCTAGACGAGTCCGCGCTTACTAGCGGCAAACCCCATACAAGGGGCTGCATGCATGTACAACAAGAGGCAATAAAGCTCAACTTCATTCACTTCTTCGAATCGCATCTGCTTATTTAATATAAAGTACATCTTTGCATGATCCTTTTCTTTTAAACTAAGTTCTCTCTTTACAGATGAACAACGTATACACCCGCCCAGATACGCACAACGGAGACACAAAGCAGACGCGCAAGAGGGACCTGCTGTAAGGATTCTTTTCAGATTAAGACCTGGTAAACCTTTTTACCGCCTCTTGTTGATATACATCCCCGGTTTCTTACTATATCTCGAGGAGGAGGCTGGTGTTTTGGCATTGGCCGCACTGAATTTTTATGCCGCATCTGGACACTGTGGGCTCAGGGCATTATTCCCGCCTGCTTTTATAAAGGTCGAATACCTTAGGGAGTGTTCGCGCCCTCGAAGTTAGGCCCTTATATGCATCAGCCTCAATCATGTCTTTGGTAAAATGTTGGGTTTGTCTGCCCCCGTGTGTTTGCTGCCTTTACGCTCCACTTTATCCGCTAACGCGGCACCAGTGGAGAACTACATCGCGACAGTTCCTGGTTCGGGCCGCCATGAGCACCTCAAGAGATGAAAGTGCTATATCGACTAGAGGGGGGTGAATAGACGATTTTATGAATTCTTCACCGAGGAATTTGCCGGTGAGGAAATTCCTTAGCTAAGAACTACTTGCAGCTAAATAGTACATGTAGTAAGCATAAGAGATTACAAGCATAGTCATCATGATGAAATGAAGACAATCACAGAGTACGTAAAGCGAATCACAGGATAACACAAGATGAAGACAAACAGATCAAGAAATTGAACTGAGGAAATTGAGAAAGTCTTCACCAAAGTCTTCAAACACAGATATGAACAAACACTCAACACAAGAATGAGGAAATGAAAGGGTTGAGGAAATAGAACCAGTTAGGTTGGTGAAGACAATGATTTGGTAGACCAGTTCCAACTGCTGTCTCGGCTTGTACGCCCTGGTTGGAGCGGCTGAGTATTTAAACTCGAGGACACACAGTCCCGACACCTGGGCCGAAAGCACGCAGCTCAGACACCAAGTCCTCACCAGATTCTCCTTGAACTAAGGTCACATGCACTGGCCCAATCACTGTGGTAAGTCTTCAGCGATTTCCAAACCTTCACAGACTTGGTCACTCGGCGATCCACAATTCCTCTTGATGTTTCTAGACCATGACGCCTAACCGTCTGGAAGAAGCACACTTCAAAGGTAATGCGCGGATCCACGCAGATCAATTTCTTCAAGATGCTCAATCACTTTGGGTTTGTAGGGTTTGGTTTTTGGTTTTTCCTCACTTGATGATTTTCGCCAAAGTCCTCAGAGGATGGGTTGCTCTCAAATGACAAGTGTCAAGTTCTTCGAGCAGCCAACCAGCTAGTGGTTGTAGGGGCGCTATTTATAGCCTAGGGAGCAGCCCGACATGATAAGACATAAATGCCCTTCAATGATATGACCGTTAGGTGGATAAGATATTTTGGGACAGTCATGCCAAGAAGACAAAGAACGGTCGGAAATTTGATATCAAATTCTCGTACTATCATGTTCTCATCGTAGGTAATCCAGATCGGCGAATTCTTAACTCCTCACGTAATAAATTCTCAACACTGTGAAGAGCTTCGCCTCACCATCAAGAAATTGACTGAATCTGTATGAGATTTCCAAAGGCTTCACTCAAGGGATTGGTAGGTGTAGGATTTTGAGTTGAGCATCACATGGAAATTTTTCCTTAGTATTTCTCAATTTTTTAACAAAGACGGTGTTTCCTATGACTCAAGAAAGAGAAAATGAAACTACGAAAACAAAAGTCTTCACGCTTCATGTTCCTCAAATGAATACCAAGTCTTCAAGGTCACACCAATTTCTTCACTTTCAAAGTCTTCGTAAAGTCTTCGAATATCAAAGTCTTCATTGAAGAACTTCATTTTAGGGTCGACTTTCTCTCGTAAATATCAAACTCCTCATAGACTTATAGACCTGTACACTCACAAACGATAGTTCCTTAACCTATAAGTCTTCAATACACCAAAATCACTAAGGGCACTAGATGCACTTACAATCTCCCCTTTTGGTGATTGATGACAATATAGGTTAAGTTTTCAACGGGATAAACATATGAAGTGTAAATACTGATAATGAGGAATGTGATTGCAAGATATAGAAGAACTCCCCCTGAAGATGTGCATAGTGAGGAATTTGCTTTTGAGGCAATGCACATTTGAAGAATTGAATCATGGAGATCTCCCCCTATATCTTGTAATTCATACACGCATTTAACATATAATATGAAGAATTTGAAATGCATGATGAAATATGGTGCTTGATGTTATGCAAAGTAACGCATCAAGAGTATCAAAGCCCAAATTGATTTGCTATGAAGATTTTCAAGGAGCTCAAGAGAATCAGAGCATAGTGCAAGAGCATAATGCATCAAAAGTATCAAAGCACCATCGGGTTTAAGATTACAACTCGATCCAATAAAAGGTTCAGAAGAACGAGAGTTGTAACTTAACAGAAATAAATTACTGTATATAGGCAATAAACTAGACCCGCTTGAAGACTAACTCAAATTTCTCCCCCTTTGTCATCGAATGACCAAAAGGATCGAAACTGAGGACTAACGCTCCTGAAGAATTTCAAGTTGAAGGCGGAGCGCCAGCGTTGTTGGGGTTGTTTGTTGAAGTAGGACCAGCCGCGGTGTCTTCCAAGTCTTCTTTCATCAGTGTCACGAGATGAAGAATAGGAGCTAGCCACCAAGCAAGGAACTTTGACCTTCTTGAATTTCTTCTGAGGAGGTGCGCACTACCAAATTCTTCCTTGAGTCCCATTGACGCCGCTTCTTCATCAGAGACATGTGAAAGAACAGCCTGTGTGTGTTGAAGGTTTCATGGAGGTAGTAGTGGTTTTTCTTCACCGCATTGTGTGTTGAGGTCATGTTGTGAAGAAGAGTACCAAACCGACGCTTGACCCATTTATGATTACGATCAACCTTCCGATGAAGACCGAGGAGTAGCTCACGATCACCATCACCCGGGTGCGAGCTTGAGGACTTTGCTTGACCGAGGTATTTGCAGCAGAGTCATGTGGCGTAGTCATCATTGGTGGAGTAGGATGCTGCTTTGCTAAACTGTCCATCCAATGGACTAATGCCTTCATCGATCACAGCAGTAGCCTTGCCCTTGTCATCATCTCGAGGTAAATGTCCGCTTGAGGACTTCAATCGGGGCAAGTAGCTGCAGTGGTTCAAAGTATCGCCTTTAATTGAGTGAAGACCTTGTCCCGATGAATCTCATAATCCAAGGCATAAGGCTTCAGCTCAAATGGTGACATAGCAATGTTTCCGAGTCCTCATGAAGAAATCATGGAAGTTGACGGAACGCCATGGATGATGTTGAAAAGCATATTCTTCATGATGCCAACGACTTCTTCATCGCTCGAAGTCGTGACCTTTGATTGGACTCATTGTCTTCATCGTAATCCGATAGACAGTCCGAGGCACATATAATAATTCCTTGACGAGGAATTTGGTTCTTGGGGCCTGCCTTGGCTTCAAAGGCTTCATCAACACTTGCATATAGTGATTTGAAAGTTCTGTTCGTTGTAGATGCGACGCACCATCAAGTGGAGGATCGAGTGGTAGGGCACGAAGCAATTCAGTTGCCGGTGCTTTGTAGTGAGTATTTTCACCATCCAATCTAAGACCCATGAGTTCACGCCTTCATTGCCTCCGTGATGTGCAGTTGCATAAAACTAAAGAATTAGTTATTCATTCCAATACGTATATCGCAGCAGAAATTTAGAAGTCCCGCCGTGAAGAACACCGAGGATCTGCTCAAAGCTCGGCAGCGACTCCATATCCACATGAGGAATATGAGCATGATCAAGATTTTATCCTTGTTGAAGAGCACCGAGGAATAGAAGTTGGCTTACCGGCAGTCCGTAAACGCCTCTTCCTAATGCGAGCGTAATCATATGGATTATATTCAAGAAGAACACGTGTTCGCAAAGAAATCTTCAGCCTTGAACTTTTGCTTGCTTGAAAATGGATTCTTTGCTTAGGCAGAGGGTGTCGTGAGTTGCATCACCACCTCAGAATCACAAGTTCAGTTCTTCAGCCGAGGAATTTCTTGTTCCTCAACAGATGCAGTCCGAGGATCAGCAGCAGCAGCTTTCATCAGACTCTAGTGGCTGGAATTTCTTCATGCACGTAACCAAGGGGTTGAGTTTCTTCAGAGTCCATTTGGACTGTTTGTGCAGGGACCGAGGAATTTGTTGGAGCAGGGTGAAGAGAGGAGTATTGGGATGCGATTTTCCCAAAAGTCATCATTCATCACCGTGTGGTGCATCCAATATCCACATCTTCATCTTCACTTCTCAACACCACCTCTTCACCGTGAACCGAGGCATAGGTGAGGAATAATCGGGGTTGAAGGGATTGCATCCACTTCAATTTCTTCATCAACCTGCTCGACGGCAAGCAGAATGATGTTCTTCATCGATCCGATTGGGATCTCATAGTCTTCTCCAAAAGGAACAACGCCCTTGATGGTATGGAGGAAATTGAATAGCATCAATTGATTTTCGTGATGAGCTGGTCATAGGCTTCATTTTCTTCGCAGTCAAGAATCTGACGCAGCTGATGCTTTCTTTTTTCACAAAGCAGCTCGCTCAGCTTTGGTTTTCTTCACATCGAGGCGATGGAAGAATTGGAGTTGGAGTTGGCGCAGGAGGAGCCGAGGAATTTGGTTCAGTTTTTCAAGAATCGATGCAGCTTGCCTGCCTTGAGTAGTTTCTTCAGCGCACCACTAGTGGGTGCCCCGCAATTTCTTCACCGGCCGGAATGGGATCATCAGCCCGAACTAGCATTTTCATCGCCAGTTGAATGTCATCGCCGGTGCTGCATGTTCTTCATGTGGCTGAGCCGAGGCTTCACTGAGGAATTTCATGTTGCAATCGGGCAGCAACATTTGTGAATTTCTTCGTTAGGTTGACTAATCTGACCTTGGCCCTTGCCAATCAGCATAATAGGAATCAAGTTTTGCCGAGGTCTTGAATTTCAGTCCGACCTTGAGAAGCTCCTCGTGTCATCTTGACAACGCTTTTTTTCAGAACTTCTCCATCCTCAGATTGAGCCTTTTGATTTCCCTTGCCTTCTCAAACTTCCATTTTTCTTCAGCGATGAAGTGAGTCAACATATGACTTTGTCCAGTGTCGATGAAAGTCGCATAGGGGTATTGGGATCCTTGTGCCGTAGATCAATATAGTCGAGGACTTTCTTCGATCCAACAGCAAAGGGCACAGATGTACCTTTGGCTCTAGCGGCCTTTACTTGACGGTCTCTCGATGATTTCCGAAGTTCATCATCGATGCTTCATCATCGAAGGCACATGGAATGCAACCTGCTTTTCCTTGGCTAGGCCGAGGACCTCGCCCACCTGTTGCTTTGGTCTTCAAATGAGTCGGGCCGATGAAGAAATGGGAGCGGATGAGGAACTTGCGTAAACACCGAGGCAATTGAGAAGCCAGCAGTCCTTTGACATGTAGCCAGTGCACAGGATCAAGACTTTGACGGAGCTGTTGAGGACTTTGGTGAGCAGCAGCAGGTGAGGAATTTGCTTGAAGGTGTCTGCCGAGGAACTTGGCCGTGAGGGCGCAGATGGTGAAGCACTTGGCTTATGAGCAGGCTTCTTTTGCATGGATTTCTCGGTTTAACCGAGACCTCAAGTAAGGGTGAGCAGCGCAGAATCCTCATTGAATTTCTTCACCGCCTCCTTTGCTTGCTTTGCCAATTTTGCTTGGCGCTTAGCCCATTCATCGTGAAAGTCCTCACCTCGCTTGATGCTTGTAGGATCAGCTACTTGGCCAAGTGCCAAAGGAGCTCTTGGGCATGGAGGATTAAGAGAGAATTTCTTCATGTACTTAGGAGTTACATATCTATATTCCTCCATTCTCGTGCCCATCTCCGCTCAATCTTCCGAATACGCACCTTATGCTGATTTTTGTTTTCTTCATCCGGCAAAAGAGTCAAAGATAGATTTCCTCGTGGATTTCAAACGCAGTCATAACCTCGGTTTCTTTCCTCCTTTCTCGTGGCTTCTACCGCCTCGCCATGTTCTTCAGCTTGAGGAATTTGAACAATTGAGTTCTTCAAGAAGTATGCAGTTTTTCTTCGAGGAACGCTGCAAATGAGTTAAGTTGATGAGAACCTAGTGATTCAGCAAGGACATGTGTACCGTGAACAGAGTATAGTTATGCAGGAATTTGGAGAGGTCATATGCTTCTCGTAAGGTTTTTCAAAAGAACAAGTTTTGAGGATTTTGACCAGATGAGTTTTGAAGAATTTCACTAAGCTGCTCTTTTGTCTTAGGTTCCAGAGTTGTATAGATCGAGGATCCACACAATTGAGGAATCTTGAAGAAAATCATTGCTTAGAGAAACGAATCAAGAGATTTGAGGTGTTCATATGTGTGAAGATTTGAAGAATAAACACCTTTGAAGATTTTCAAGAAGGTTTGAGAATCAAAGCGAGTAATAAAAGTAACTTTTAATTACCCAAGTGAAGAACACGACTAACTCGAGAAGAACAGTTGGGAAGTTCGTCTGCTCAGATCTTCCACGCCCTAACTTGGCGGAGGAAGACAGCTACGGCGGCGGCGGAGTGAGGATTTCCATGGTCGGCGCGAAAGTACGCCGGGCGACGAGGTCGAGGCAAGGAAGCTTTTCCTCACCGCGCATTTATGGAGAAGCGGCGGCGCTTAGGGTTTGAGGAGCTCGAGCGGAGAGAGAGGTCGAGCAGAGTAAAAGAAGTGAGGAAGGGAGAGGGTATTTATAGACACGGTGAAAAATGGAACGCTCAAGATTTAGGACTAACATGCCCCCGACCATTTCCCCTTCACGACATGTGTCACCCACGATCGTAGTGGAGATCGTACGATCGTGGGTGAATAAGATAATGCATCGGGATGCGGAACGGTTTGAGCGGCAAAACCGAGAGTTTGATAAGATCAGTTTTAAAGTTCCGCTCACAATTTCTTCAGCTGTCAAGGACACAAAGAAGATTTTGAACGAGTTTCAAATAGAACGCATATGAAGAATTTGTGAATAGATTGGGTTGAGTATAGCATAGAGGGGAAGGGTCCGATCACATTCACTTAGCGTAAAAAAGCGACTTGAAGAAATAGCCATAAGTGAATATCAGAGGACATAAACCCATATATATATATATATATATATATATATATATATATATATATATATATAGCCAATGAAGAAAGACGACGAAAAAAGGAAGATTTTGCAAAGTTGAAGAATTTGAAAACTCAAGAATTTCAAACTGAGGAAAACTCAAATTGAAGATTTTCAACTTTGGTGGTGGCGTGACTCCATCAGATAAGAATGATGATTTCGCATAATCGCAGAGAATTGTCGAGGGTTCGAGAATCAAATTCTTCATTAATTTCTTCACACTTAGAGTGTTATTCTTCATTGATTGAAGAAAACGCTTTTTCATGTGTTGCACATCTAAGTCATCAATTTTGCATAAGTGTTAGGATGTGTGTCCTTTTCAAAGAACGCTCAAGATTCTAAGATATTTAGCTCACACCGCAACTTGCTAAATCTCTTCTCATCCAAGGGCTTAGTGAAGATATCAGCTAGCTGTTCTTCAGCCTTCACGTGCTCGATGGAGATGTCGCCTTCAACACATGATCACGAAGAAAATGATGACGAATTTGAATGTGCTTTGTCTTCGAAAGTGTTGAACCGGTTGTGAGCAATCTTGATGGCACTCTCATTGTCACAAGAGAGAGGCACATTCTTCACGTTGATGCCGTAGTCCTTGAGAGTTTGCTTCATCCATAGCAATTGAGCACAACACGAGCCAGCAGCAATGTATTCAGCCGCAGAGACAAAGGATACGCAGTTCTGCTTCTTCGAGGACCAATGCACCAAAGATCGTCCGAGGAAATGACAAGTACCAGATGTTGACTTGCGGTCCACACGATCACCAAAGATAGTCGAGTCGAATATCCAATGAGATCAAAAGTAGAGCCCTTGGGGTACCATAATCCTAGTGTTGGTGTGTGAGCTAGATATCAAGAATATGCTTCACAGCCTTATGGTGTGATTCCTTCGTGTAGCTTGAAATCGGGCACACATGCAAACACTAAGCATTATATCTGGCCTAGATGCACATAAGTACAATAAAGAACCAATCATGGAGCGGTATACCTTGTGATCAAGTCAATACCATTTTCATCAAGGCATAGATGGCCATTTGTGGGCATAGGAATTTTGACACCTTTGCAATCTTGCATGCCGAATTTCTTCAGACATCTTTGAGGTATTTCTCCGAGATATGAATATGCCATTGTGTTGTTGACTTAATTTGAAGACCTAAGAAGAATTTCAACTCTCCCATCATAGACATTTGATATTCTTCACTCATCATATAGGCAAATTCATCACTATAACGCTGGTCAAGACAGCCAAAGATAATATCATCAACATATATTTGGCACACAAACAGTTCACCATCATAAGATTTAGTAAAGAGAGTAGGGTCGAGTGAACTGGTGTGAAGCCATTCTTCACAAAGAATTCCTTCAATGTATCATACCACGCCCGAGGGGCTTGCTTGAGGCCATAGAGGGCCTTATTGAGTCTCAAGACTTTGTCGATTCTTGGATCTTCAAAACCCGGGGTTGAGCAACATATACTTCTTCCTCAAGCTTACCATTGAGGAATGCACTTTTCACATCCATTTGATATAAAGTGATATTGTGATGGTTAGCATAGGCGTAGTAATATGCTAATAGACTCAAGTCTAGCAACAGTGCAAAAGTTTCATCAAATCAATTCCTTCAACCTCGTGTAGCCTTGAGCTACTAGTCGTGCTCTTATTCCTCACCACAAGACCATTTTCATCTTGCTTGTTGCGATAGATCCACTTTGTGCCAATGATATTATGCTTGCGAGGATCTGGACGCTGACCAGCTTCCTGCACATTGTTGAGCTCGAATCGATGTAATTCTTCTTGCATGGCCTGAATCCACCCGCCCGTAAATGCTTCATCTACCTTAGTGGGCTCTGGATAGAGACAAAAGCATAGTGCCCACAAAAGTTAGATAAATGTGAAGCTTTTGAGCGGTGAGAGGACTCCGCGCTTTAATGTCATCGATGATCTTTCCACTTGCACTTCTTTTGCAACGCGAGGATGAGCTGGTTGTCGCCGAGGAATTTGATCATTTTCCTCAAAGACCATTTTCTTCAAAGATTATCTTCAGTGCATCACCGACGCTTTTCACAGATGTGAATGAATTCTTCAGAGTTTCTTTAGAGGAATGACATCCTCAGCTTGCCTTGAACCTGATAGAATCTCGTGTGCTGGTTCGCCTAACATGTAAGGTAGGTGCTCTTTGCAGCCATTAGTTTCATCGAACCGCACATCTACAAAGGTCAACAATCTTGTGAAGTGCGATGTTGAAGACTCAGAGGTGTGCGAGTCCTTTCCGAACCAAGCATAAACCTTCATGTGCTTTCGTGCAAATTTAGAGTTGTGGTGAGGATCTCTAATCCAGCATTTAGCAATCAAGACTTTGAAATAACTTACATTAGGTTTCTTGTTAGGAGTTCATAGGCAGTCTTCTTGAAGAATTTGTGAAGATATACTGCTGATGATGTGGCACGCAGTGTCAATTGCTTCAATCCGTAAACGACTAGGCGCTTTGTATTCATCAAGCATAGTGCGAGCCATCTCAACAAGAGTTCTGTTCTTGCGCCCACGACGCCATTTTGCCGAGGAGTATAAGGAGCAGATAACTCATGAGTAATACCAAGTTCATCAAGATAGTCATCAAGACCGAATTCTTGAACTCAGGCCCATTGTCACTCCCGATGTGCTTGATCTTCACACCAAAGTTAGTTGAAGCCCTCGAGGAAAATCGCTTGAAGACTTCCTGCACTTGATTTTTGTAAGTAACAATGTGTACCCATGTGTAACGAGAGTAATCATCAACAATAACAAAGCCATATAGAGATGCATCATTAACGACATACTGAGTAATGATTGGGACCAAAGAGGTCCATGTGAAGCAATTCAAGGACGAGTAGTGGTCATGATAGTCTTCACCGGATGCTTGGCCGTGGTGCATCCAATATCCACATCTTCATCTTCACTTCTCAACACCAGCCTCTTCACCTGTGAACCGAGGCATAGGTGAGGAATAATCGGTTGAAGGGATTGCATCCACTTCAATTTCTTCATCAACCTGCTCCGACGGGCAGCAGAATGATGTTCTTCATCGATCCGATTGGGATCTCATAGTCTTCCAAAAGGAACAACGCCCTTGATGGTATGGAGGAAATTGGAATAGCATCAATTGATTTTCAGATGAGCTGGTCATAGGCTTCATTTTCTTCGCACCAAGAATCTGACGCAGCTGATGCTTTCTTTTTTTCACAAAGAGCTCGCTCAGAAGCCTTGGTTTTCTTCACATCGAGGCGATGGAAGAATTGGAGTTGGAGTTGGCGCAGAGGAGCCGAGGAATTTGGTTCGTTTCTTCAAGCGCAACGATGCGCATGCCTGCCTTGAGTAGTTTCTTCAGCGCACCACTAGTGGGTGCCTGGCAATTTCTTCAAATGCGGAATGGGATCATCAGCCCGAACTAGCATTTTCATCAAGAGGTTGAATGTCATCGGGGTGCTGCATGTTTTTCATGTGGCTGAGCTGAGGCTTCACTGAGGAATTTCATGTTGCAATCGGGCAGCAACATTTGTGAATTTCTTCGTTAGGTTGATTTAATCTGACCTTGGCTCCTTGCCAATCAGATAATAGGAATCAAGTTTTTGCCGAGGTCTTGAATTTCACCGACCTTGAGAAGCTCCTCGTGTCATCTTGACAACGCTTTTTTCGTGAACTTCTCCTTCCTCGTATTGAGCCTTTTGATTTCCCTTGCCTCTCAAACTTCCATTTTTCTTCAGCGATGAAGTGAGTCAACATATGACTTTGTCCAGTGTCGATGAAAGTCGCATAGGGGTATTGGGATCCTTGTGCCGTAGATCAATATAGTCGAGGACTTTCTTCGATCCAACAAAGAAGGGCACAGATGTACCTTTGGCTCTAGCGGCCTTTACTTGACGGTCTCGATGATTTCCGAAGTTCATCATCGATGCTTCATCATCGAAGGCACATGGAATGCAACCTGCTTTTCTTTGGCTAGGCCGAGGACCTCGCCCACTTGTTGCTTTGGTTTTCAAATGAGTCGGGCCGATGAAGAAATGGGAGCGGATGAGGAACTTGCGTAAACACCGAGGCAATTGAGAAGCCAGCAGTCCTTTGACATGTAGCCAGTGCACAGGACCAAGACTTTGACGGAGCTGTTGAGGACTTTGGTGAGCAGCAGCAAGGTGAGGAATTTGCTTGGAAGGTGTCACGAGGAACTTGGCCGTGAGGGCGCAGATGGTGAAGCACTTGGCTTATGAGCAGGCTTCTTTTGCATGGATTTCTCGTTTAACCGAGACCTCAAGTGCGAGCAGCGGCGTAATCCTCATTGAATTTCTTCACCGCCTCCTTTGCTTGCTTTGCCAATTTTGCTTGGCGCTTAGCCCATTCATCGTGAAAGTCCTCACCTCGCTTGATGCTTGTAGGATCAGCTACTTGGCCAAAGCCAAAGGAGCTCTTGGGCATGGAGGATTAAGAGAGAATTTCTTCATGTACTTAGGAGTTACATATCTATATTCCTCCATTCTCGTGCCCATCTCCGCTCAATCTTCCAATACGCACCTTATGCTGATTTTTGTTTTCTTCATCCGGCAGTGTGAGTCAAGATAGATTTCCTCGTGGATTTCAAACGCAGTCATAACCTCGGTTTCTTTCCTCCTTTCGTGGCTTCTACCGCTCGCCATGTTCTTCAGCTTGAGGAATTTGAACAATTGAGTTCTTCAAGAAGTATGCAGTTTTTCTTCGAGGAACGCCGCAAATGAGTTAAGTTGATGAGAACCTAGTGATTCAGCAAGCGGACATGTGTACCGTGAACAGAGTATAGTTATGCAGGAATTTGAAGAGGTCATATGCTTCTCGTAAGGTTTTTCAAAAGAACAAGTTTTGAGGATTTTGACCAGATGAGTTTTGAAGAATTTCACTAAGCGCTCTTTGTCTTAGGTTCCAGAGTTGTATAGATCGAGGATCCACACAATTGAGGAATCTTGAAGAAAATCATTGCTTAGAGAAACGAATCAAGAGATTTGAGGTGTTCATATGTGTGAGGATTTGAAGAATAAACACCTTTGAAGATTTTCAAGAAGGTTTGAGAATCAAAGCAGTAATAAAAGTAACTTTTAATTACCCAAGTGAAGAACACGACTTAACCGAGAAGAACAGTTGGGAAGTTCGTCTGCTCAGATCTTCCACGCCCTAACTTGGCGGAGGAAGACAGCTACGGCGCGGCGGAGTGAGGATTTCCATGTCGGCGCGAGTACGCCGTGACGAGGTCGAGGCAAGAAGCTTTTCCTCACCGCGATTTATGGAGAAGCGGCGGTGTTAGGGTTTGAGGAGCTCGAGCGGAGAGAGAGGTCGAGCAGAGTAAAAGAAGTGAGGAAGGGAGAGGGTATTTATAGACACGGTGAAAAATGGATCGCCAAGATTTAGGACTAACATGCCCCGACCATTTCCTTCTCACGACATGTGTCACCCACGATCGGTAGTGGAGATCGTACGATCGTGGGTGAATAAGATAATGCATCGGGATGCGGAACGGTTTGAGCGGCAAAACCGAGAGTTTGATAAGATCAGTTTTAAAGTTCCGCTCACAATTTCTTCAGCTGTCAATGACACAAAGAAGATTTTGAACGAGTTTCAAATAGAACGCATATGAAGAATTTGTGAATAGATTGGGTTGAGTATAGCATAGAGGGGAAGGGTCCGATCACATTCACTTAGCGTAAAAAGCGACTTGAAGAAATAGCCATAAGTGAGTATCAGAGGACATAAACCCATATATATATATATATATATATATATATATATATATATATATATATATATAGCCAATGAAGAAAGACGACGGAAACAAAGGAAGATTTTGCAAAGTTGAAGAATTTGAAAACTCAAGAATTTCAAACTGAGGAAAACTCAAATTGAAGATTTTCAACTTTGGTGGTGGCGTGACCCATCAGATAAGAATGATGATTTCAGACACCGCGAGAATTGTCGAGGGTTCTCGAGAATCAAATTCTTCATTAATTTCTTCACACTTAGAGTGTTATTCTTCATTGATTGAAGAAAACGCTTCTTCATGTGTTGCACATCTAAGTCATCAATTTTGCATAAGTGTTAGGATGTGTCCTTTTCAAAGAACGCTCAAGATTCTAAGATATTTAGCTCACACCGCAACTTGCTAAATCTCTTCTCATCCAAGGGCTTAGTGAAGATATCAGCTAGCTGTTCTTCGCCTTCACGTGCTCGATGGAGATGTCGCCTTCAACACATGATCACGAAGAAAATGATGACGAATTTGAATGTGCTTTGTCTTCGAGTGTTGAACCGGTTGTGAGCAATCTTGATGGCACTCTCATTGTCACAAGAGAGAGGCACATTCTTCACGTTGATGCCAGTAGTCCTTGAGAGTTTGCTTCATCCATAGAATTGAGCACAACACGAGCCAAAGCAGCAATGTATTCAGCTTTCGCAGGGATGTGATACGCAGTTCTGCTTTCTTCGAGGACCAATGCATCAAAGATCGTCCGAGGAAATGACAAGTACCAGATGTTGACTTGCGTCCACACGATCACCAAAGATAGTCGAGTCGAATATCCAATGAGATCAAAAGAGAGCCCTTGGGGTACCATAATCCTAGTGTTGGTGTGTGAGCTAGATATCAAGAATATGCTTCACAGCCTTTATGGTGTGATTCCTTCGTGTAGCTTGAAATCGGGCACACATGCAAACACTAAGCATTATATCTGGCCTAGATGCACATAAGTATAATAAAGAACCAATCATGGAGCGGTATACCTTGTGATCAAGTCAATACCATTTTCATCAAGGCATAGATGGCCATTTGTGGGCATAGGAATTTTGACACCTTTGCAATCTTGCATGCCAATTTCTTCGTGACATCTTTGAGGTATTTCTCCGAGATATGAATATGCCATTGTGTTGTTGACGAATTTGAAGACCTAAGAAGAATTTCAACTCTCCCATCATAGACATTTGATATTCTTCACTCATCATATAGGCAAATTCATCACTATAACGCTGGTCAAGACAGCCAAAGATAATATCATCAACATATATTTGGCACACAAACAGTTCACCATCATAAGATTTAGTAAAGAGAGTAGGGTCGAGTGAACTGGTGTGAAGCCATTCTTCACTAAGAATTCCTTCAATGTATCATACCACGCTCGAGGGGCTTGCTTGAGGCCATAGAGGGCCTTATTGAGTCTCAAGACTTTGTCGATTCTTGGATCTTCAAACCCGGGGTTGAGCAACATATACTTCTTCCTCAAGCTTACCATTGAGGAATGCACTTTTCACATCCATTTGATATAAGGTGATATTGTGATGGTTAGCATAGGCAGTAATATGCTAATAGACTCAAGTCTAGCGACAGTGCAAAAGTTTCATCAAGTCAATTCCTTCAACTCATGTAGCCTTGAGCTACTAGTCGTGCCTTATTCCTCACCACATGACCATTTTCATCTTGCTTGTTGCGATAGATCCACTTTGTGCCAATGATATTATGCTTGCAGGATCTGGACGCTTGACCAGCCCCTGCACATTGTTGAGCTCGAACTGATGTAATTCTTCTTGCATGGCCTGAATCCACTCCGCCCCGTAAATGCTTCATCTACCTTAGTGGGCTCTGGATAGAGACAAAAGCATAGTGCCCACAAAAGTTAGATAAATGTGAAGCTTTTGAGCGAGTGAGAGGACCTCGGCGCTTTAATGTCATCAATGATCTTCTCCACTTGCACTTCTTTTGCAACGCGAGGATGAGCTGGTTGTCGCCGAGGAATTTGATCATTTTCCTCAAAGACCATTTTCTTCAAAGATTATCTTCAGTGCATCACCGACGTTTTCGCAGATGTGAATGAATTCTTCAGCAGTTTTTTAGTAGGAATGACATCCTCAGCTTGCCTTGAACCTGATAGAATCCTCGTGTGCTGGTTCGCCTAACACGTAGGTAGGTGCTCTCTTTGCAGCCATTAGTTTCATCGAATCCGCACATCTACAAAGGTCAACAATCTTGTGAAGTGCGATGTTGAAGACTCAGAGGTGTGCGTAGTCCTTTCCGTAACCAAGCATAAACCTTCATGTGCTTTCGTGCAAATTTAGAGTTGTGGTGAGGATCTCTAATCCAGCATTTAGCAATCAAGACTTTGAAATAACTTACATTAGGTTTCTTGTTAGTAGTTCATAGGCAGTCTTCTTGAAGAATTTGTGAAGATATACTGTTGATGATGTGGCACGCAGTGTCAATTGCTTCAATCCGTAAACGACTAGGCGCTTTGTATTCATCAAGCATAGTGCAGCCATCTCAACAAGAGTTCTGTTCTTGCGCCCACGACGCCATTTTGTCGAGGAGTATAAGGAGCAGATAACTCATGAGTAATACCAAGTTCATCAAGATAGTCATCAAGACCGAATTCTTGAACTCAGGCCCATTGTCACTCCCGATGTGCTTGATCTTCACACCAAAGTTAGTTGAAGCCCTCAAGAAAATCGCTTGAAGACTTCCTACACTTGATTTTTGTAAGTAACAATGTGTACCCATGTGTAACGAGAGTAATCATCAACAATAACAGCCATAGAGATGCATCATTAACGACAACTGAATAATGATTGGGACCAAAGAGGTCCATGTGAAGCAATTCAAGGGACGAGTAGTGGTCATGATAGTCTTCACCGGATGCTTGGCCTTGGTCATTTTTCCAGCTTCACAGTTCCGCATAAGTGATCCTTGAGGAATTTGACATTCTCAATGCCAATGACATGCTTCTTCTTCGCAAGCGCAGTAAATTCCTCATGCCTCGCGTGACTAAGTCGTCGATGCCATAGCCAGCCTTCAAGCTTTTGCAAGTAGGCACACGGCTGGTTGTGGTCCCGTGGAGAAGTCAACAATATACAAGTCTCCTCTCCTAAAGCCTTCAAGACTTTGGAATTGTCAGCTTCCATAATCACAACACAACGACATTTGCCAAAGATAACAACCATATCAAGATCACAAAGCATTGAGATCGACATGAGGTTATATCCTAAGGACTCAACAAGCATGACTTTGTCCATGTGCATGTCCTTAGAGATAGCAACCTTACCAAGACCCAATACCGACTTTTGCCTTTGTCAAGAAAGATGATATGCTTCAGATGTGACGGTGATAAGGGAGCATCCATCAATAGATTCTTGTCACCAAATATGTGATTTGTACATCCACTATCGAGAACCCATTCTGGTTTTGGGTTGATCATCCCGCAGATGAATTAGTATAACTTACGATCTCATATACTTCATCGCTGAAGAATATGATATCAATTTCATCGATGAATTTCATCAACAAGATTCAGATAAGCAAGATAAGGACGTGAAATGAAAGTTCATTTCATCATGATTAGCCTCGGCCCTTTCGTGCAATTTCGTCAGTCCCCAAAGAAATTCTTCAAATGTTAAGGCACGCCCGAGACCTGACCTCAGAAGAGATTAGTTCTTTTCTTCACCACCCACATCTCAAGGGGTGGCAAAGAGTTCATCACTCATGAAAGCACCAAATGAGAATGGTGGCATAGAGGCCAAACCATTTCGCTTCACATAAGAGGGGTTAGGGTAAGCATATGAATAAACAGAGAAATTCTTCGAGGACATATGAATATATTGGTTTGAAGAATAATGCACATATTCATAGCCCTTAGCTCTACCCTGCGAAACAGAGTTGTTAGCACGATGATAATCATATGAGGACTTTGATCCTTTTGAGGAATTTGATCTACGTGAGGACTTGGATCCATATGAAGAATTTGGTCCATATGAAGAATTTGATCTGGGGTTCTATTCTTCACTGTGGTGTCATGAAGACATTCACCAAGACTTTCAAGGCATTTCTTGGGAACCCAGATTTTCTTCATAGGGGAACCGCTCCTCGCAGCTTAGTGCCAACATATCTAGCAAATACTTCACCATTCTGATTTTTGAACAGTTTATAGTTGAGTCAAATGACTCATCAAGAATGAGGAGATTCACATGTAAAGTCAGATAGTTAGATGGATCAATCGAGGTCCTTTGCAGCAACCCATGAGGTTTTGGGATACCGCTCAGCTTCCAAAGATGTTCCATCATCATTGAGTTTCTCTCAAAGGCAATACCTCTTCCTAGGGTTCCTGTTGAGGATCTGCTTAAGCACATCACAAAGAGTCTGATGCCCTTTGAGGCTTTTGTACATGCTCGTCATGTACAATTCCTTCAATTCTGCATCGCCAAGGATACTAGCAATGTCCTCGATGAGGAATTAGTGATAGCAGAGGCAGGTGTAGAATTTGTAACAATTGAAGCATTTGAACATTCAGTGAAGAATTAGCGATTCATGTTCAATGCACTTTAAGCATGGGGAACAAATTCTTCTTGAGAAGCGCTTGATTTGTTGAGCAAGTAATGAATCGCGCCCTTCAAGATCTTCATAACTCACTCTTAGCTTCTCAAGATCTTGCTTTTGAAGAAATTCATAAGAAAGTTTCTCATGATCGATAAGAGAGTGTTATGATGACCTTGAAGGTTGTCAAGCCTAGACCAAGTCTCTCAAGATTTTCACCGTGGCTTGAGTGCGATCCATTTCTTCACCTAACATATCATCACTCTTATCTAGCATGTTTTGAACCTTCTCAAAAGCCCTTTGTTGTTTTATAGCAATCTTAGCAAGTTTTGAGTAGTAGGGCTTGAGATCCTCATCGATTCATTTTCACTAGATTCAGAGGAGGTGAAATTAAGACCTTGGCACCTTTTGCCATGAAGCAATAGGTGGAGCGAGTCATCATCATCTTCATCAGCTTGTCATGGAGTCAGCTTTTCAAGTTGAAGATGGACTTGCTAACAAAAGCAGAGTAAGAGCCGACTAGCCACACCAGATTCGAATTCTTCTGACTCTCCTCTTCCTCATGTTCCTCGATTCAGCTTCAGAGTCCATTTCCTTGCCAATGAATGCCCGAGCCCTTTTGGAGCTGCTCTTCTTGTGAGAAGAAGGTTTTGAGGATTTTGATGATGAAGATTTGATGATTTCTTCTTCTTCTTCGCCATCGTAACTGTAATCCTTGTGTTTCTTCTTCTTTAATTCCTTTTCCCATCGAGGACAATCTTGGATATAGTGACCAGGTTTCTTGCATTTGTGACAAAGTCTTCTTATAGTCACTAGATGAGGAATCACCGCTTGAGGATTTTCCAAAGCGACCACGCCTTGAGAATTTCTAGAATTTCTTCACGAGCAGCATAGCTCCTCGCCTAATTCTTCAGATCTCCAAGGCTACTACCGTAGTCTTCACTCAGATTCGACACGCCTTGGCCTTCAAGGCACGTGTTTTCCATAGCCGTAACCATAGAGATCTCTTTCAAGTCGAACTCGTGAGTATTTAGCCTTCGAGGATATCAGCAGGATCAAGAGACTTGTAGTCACTCGCTCTTGTATCATCAGTGCTGAGTATCAAATGAGGAATCGTTTATCTTAATAATTTCTTCACCACCTCATGGTCGGTGATGTCAAGGCGCCAAGTGCTTGAAGCTCATTTGAGATGTCAAGAGGCGATCAACGTTTGTTGAACATTTTCGCTGTCGAAGTCTTTTGAAGCGTTGAAGAGATTCCAAGAACATCAACTCGAGAGTCACGCTGAGTTGAGACACCTTCATTTACTTTGGACAGCCCGTCCTGTATGAGCTTGGCAGATTCCAAAGCACTCACTCTTCCATATTGACCTTTGCTAAGATGGCCACATATGATATTCTTCGCTTGAGAATCGAGTTGCTTGAATCTCTTCACATCAAGAGATTCGAGAAGGTGTGACCGAGGGAACACCATTTTCCACAACATACCGTAGATCGTTGTCAATTGCTTCAAGATGCATTCGATCTTGTTCTTCCAAAGAGGGGTAGTCCGTCCAATCAAGGTAGGACACCCCGCCGAGACCTTGATCATACCGAGTCGACATAACTAAAACCTGTGGTTAAACTAAAATCACACGTAACAAGGAGTACCTTGCTCGATACCAATTGAAAGTGCTATATCGACTAGAGGGGGTGAATAGACGATTTTATGAATTCTTCATCGAGGAATTTGCGGTGAGGAAATTCCTTAGCGAAGAACTACTTGCAGCGGAATAGTACTCGTAAGTAAGCATAACAGATTACAAGCATAGTCATCATGATGAAATGAAGACAATCACAGAGTACGTAAAGCGTAATCACAGGATAACACAAGATGAAGACAAACAGATCAAGAAATTGAACTGAGGAAATTGAGAAAGTCTTCACCAAAGTCTTCAAACACAGATATGAACAAACACTCAACACAAGAATGAGGAAATGAAAGGGTTGAGGAAATAGAACCAGTTAGGTTGGTGAAGACAATGATTTGTAGACCAGTTCCAACTGCTGTCTCAGCTTGTACGCCCTGTTGAGCGGCCGAGTATTTAAACTCGAGGACACACAGTCCCCGACACCCAAATACCGAAAGCACGCAGCTCAGACACCCAGTCCTCACCAGATTCTCCTTGAACTAAGGTCACATGCACTCGCCCAATCACTGTGGTAAGTCTTCAGCGACTTCCAAACCTTCACAGACTTGGTCACTCGCGATCCACAATTCCTCTTGGATGTTTCTAGACCATGACGCCTAACCGTCTGAAGAAGCACAGCCTTCAAAGGTAATAAGCGCCGGATCCATGCAGGATCAATTTCTTCAAGGATGCTCAATCACTTTGGGTTTGTAGGGTTTGGTTTTTGGGTGTTTCTCACTTGATGATTTTCGCCAAAGTCCTCGTGAGGATGGGTTGCTCTCAAATGACAAGTGTCAAGTTCTTCGAGCAGCCAACCAGCTAGTGGTTGTAGGGGCGGCTATTTATAGCCTAGGAGCAACCCGACATGATAAGACATAAATGCCCTTTAATGATATGACCGTTAGGTGGATAAGATATTTTGGGACAGTCATGCCAAGAAGACAAAGAACGGTCGGAAATTTGATATCAAATTCTCGTGGCTATCATGTTCTCATCTGTAGGTAATCCGACTGACTGCAATTTTAACTCCTCGCCGAATAAATTCTCAACACTGTAAGAGCTTCGCTCTCACATCAAGAAATTGACTGAATCTGTATGAGATTTCCAAAGGCTTCACTCAAGGGATTGGTAGGTGTAGGATTTTGAGTTGAGCATCACATGGAAATTTTTCCTTAGTATTTCCTCGATTTCCCTTTAACAAAGACGGTGTTTCCTATGACTCAAGAAAGAGAAAATGAAACTACGAAAACAAAAGTCTTCACGCTTCATGTTCCTCAAATGAATACCAAGTCTTCAAGGTCACACCAATTTCTTCACTTTCAAAGTCTTCGTAAAGTCTTCGTAATATCAAAGTCTTCATTGAAGAACTTCATTTTTAGGGTCGACTTTCTCTAGAATATCAAACTCCTCATAGACTTATAGACCTGTGTACACTCACAAACGCATTAGTTCCTTAACCTATAGGTCTTCAATACACCAAAATCACTAAGGGCACTAGATGCACTTACAAGAGAGAAAGTCGAAAACTGACCGCCATGATATAGCTAGAGACCGGTCAACCACTGATGACTCACCGAATGTTTAGAATTCTCCAGATTAACGAAGGACCGGTTTTCGTCAGCACATATGCACCCCGAATTGGAGAGTGCGGTGTTCTCTGTGGGCTATATAGTAGCCCCACCTCGAACTCCTATGGCTAAGTGAAAGTGATAAAGCATTATAGTCAAAGTTGCCTAGTTTGATACGCTACCACCTCCTTAACAGACCAGATTAAGTGTGAAAGCGCCTTTATTTGTAAA
Source organism: Aegilops longissima (assembly GCA_021605205.1). Taxonomy (NCBI): domain Eukaryota; kingdom Viridiplantae; phylum Streptophyta; class Magnoliopsida; order Poales; family Poaceae; genus Aegilops; species Aegilops longissima. The sequence continues at coordinate 111,946,922 of CM038676.1, forward strand.
CACCCCAAGACTATGTGCGGGGCTGAGCCAAGGACTGCCATCTTCGTGTTATATATACATATACATAAACGGTCAGACAGGAGTAGTTTACTACTTGAACGCACAAGTATAAAAAGCTCTTATATTCTATTGAAACATTGTTTTCACAAATCATACATGTCATTTAAACATAATATCCTTCGAGCAATCGCTGCTCTATTAAACGAGCGCCTGCAGGACTTCCTCAAAGTAGTGCTCAAGCAGTACTCGCTTCGTCCGAATCTTGGGATGCAACGTCAGGTGGCCTTCATCTCTCGCCAAGATGTCTTGACACGGCCGAGCCATCCGCGGCCCTCAATACACGCCGACCACTTCATTGTGACGACACGCTGTACCGCACTCAAGGAACCGCTGCACTAAACCAAAATAAATCTTCTCGGGTCCGCCGACAAAATGAGTCATGACATGCCTCATGGCAAGTCCGGAGAATCGATTCAGCTTGGCCCATTCGCCAACCGATCGTCAACTAAGAGGACGCCCGACTATGGAATTGCGACCAATATAGCTCTTCCTTCAGGCCCCTTCCGCCTCGGCGCTCAATCACGCCGCAGCTCCGCCGCTAAGTCCGTATAAGCATCCTCCAACTCCACAACTTGTCCAACTGAGCATACTTTGATCCATATATTCTCCGAAGACAAACGGTTTTCCAGCCGCAATAGCCCCGCCCCGACTCAGCTCCTCCTTGGCAGCTCTCAAAGCCGAACGGCATCCTTGATTCGGGCGGCGGCCTTTTTCAGCCCTCTTGCTCCGCTTTGATGTTCTTTTTCAAGAACCTCGCAGCGATCGGTCGATTCTTCAACTTTCTCCGCCATATCGGCCATTTCCTCTTTGCTTCGGCAAAGGAGCAGCCTGCTCGCTTTAGCTCTTCACCATTTCTTAAAGCGGCCGTGACATTATTTCTGGCTTGCTCTTTCGCCGGGCGAAGTTCCGCCTGCAGCTCCTCCACAAAGAGCTGCACCATCTGCATTAAGCATACACGTAGTAAGGCATGGGCGCTAAGCCCTTTACCAAAGGCCCGCCAGAGAAGTCGATACCTTGACTCGTTAAACCGCTTATTGACCAGCTGATGTCCGTGATCCGCCTTCGCTGTTGCCGCTTAGTTCGGCATATTCATCAGTCCGCTGGCCACCGGACGCCTCGCCACCTATTTGTTGGGGAACGAGCAGAAATTCAAAATTTTCACGCATCACCAAGATCAATCTATGAAGATTCTAGCAACAAGAGGAAAGGAGAGTGCATCTACATACCTTGTAGATCGCTAAGCTTAAAGCGCTCAAGAGAACGGGGTTGAAGGAGTCGACTGCCGTGATCCAAATCACCGGAGATCCTAGTGCCGAACGGACGGCACCTCCGTGTTCAACACACGACAGCCCGATGACGCCTCCCATGCCTTGATCCAGCAAGGAGAGAGGGAGAGGTTGAGGAAGACTCCATCCAGCAGCAGCACAACGGGCGTGGTGGTGGTGGAGGAGCGTGGCATCCCGCAGGCTTCGCCAAGCACCGCAAGAGAGGAGAAGGAGAGAGGTAGGGCTGCACCAAGAGGGAGAGGTTCTCATGTGTTGGGCAGCCCAAACCTCAAGTATATATAGGGGAAAGGGGCTGCCCCTTTAGGGTTTCCCACCCCAAGGGGTGCGGCCAGCCCTAGATGGGACTTGGGGGGGCCAAGAGGGGAGGAGGCCTCCCAAGTCAAGTGGAGGCCCTCCCCTTAGGGTTTCTCCTGATGCAAGATGGGCCTTGGGGCTGGTCCCTTGGCCCATTATGGCTAGGGCGCCCCTCACAGCCCATGCTACTGTATTGATGGTGGAACACTTCCGACCTCCGACCCTCCGAATCCTCCGAACCTTCCGAAGCTTCCTGCACAATACCGAAAAACCCAACTTTTTCCTAACCCAACAACAACTTTCCATATATAAATCTTTACCTCCCACCATTCCGAACTCCTCGTGACGTCCGGATCTCATCCGGACTCAACAACATTCGCAACCACATACAAACTTCCTTTATAACCCTAGCGCCATCGAACCTTATGTGTAGACCCTACGGTTCGGGAATCATGCGCATACGACCGAGACGTTTCTCCGTCAATAACCAACAGCGGATCTGGATGCCCATGTTGGCTCCTACATGTTCCACGATGATCTCATCGGATGAACCACGATGTCAAGGACTCAATCGATCCCGTATACAATTCCCTTTGTCTAGCGGTAGTGTACTTGCCCGAGATTCGATCGCGGTATCCCGATACCTTGTTCAATCTCGCTATCGCAAGTCTCTTTACTCGTTCCGAACACATCATCCCGTGATCAACCCCTTGGTCACATTGTGCACATTATGATGATGTCCTACCGAGGGGCCAGAGATACCTCTCCGTCAACCGGAGTGACAAATCCCAGCCTCGATTCGTGCAACCCAATGACACTTTCGAGATACCGTAGTGCACCTTTATAGTCACCCAGCTTACGCCAGACGCTTGGTACACCCAAAGCATTCCTACGGTATCCGGAGTTGCACAATCTCATGGTCTAAGGAAATGATACTTGACATTATAAAAGCTTTAGCATACTAACTACGATCTTTGTGCTAGGCTTAGGATTGTCTTGTCCATCACATCATTCTACTAATGATGTGATCCCGCTATCAATGACATCCAATGTCCATGGTTAGGAAACCGTAACCATCTATTGATCAACGAGCTAGCCAATAGAGGCTTGCTAGGGACATGGTGTTGTCTATGTATCCACACATGTATTTGAGTTTCCTATCAATACAATTATAGCATGGATAATAAACGATTATCATGAACAAGGAAATATAATAATAATAACTAATTTATTATTGCCTCTAGGGCATATTTCCAACAGTCTCCCACTTGCACTAGAGTCAATAATCTAGTTCACATCGCCATGTGATTAACATCGATAGGTCACATCGCCATGTGACTAACATCCAAAGAGTTTACTAGTGTCTCAAACTAGTTCACATCATCATGTGATTTAGACTCAATGAGTTCGAGGTTTGATCATGTTTTGCTTGTGAGAGAGGTTTTAGTCAACGGGTTTTAGTCAACGGTCTGAACCTTCAGATCCGTGTGTGCTTTGCAAATTTCTAGGTCATATTGTAAATGTTGCTTCCACGCCCATTTGGAGCTATTCCAAATTGTTGCTCCACTATACGTATCCGTTTTGCTACTCAAAGTCATTCGGATAGGTGTTAAAGCTTGCATCGACGTAACCCTTTACATCGAACTCTTTATCACCTCCATAATCGAGAAACATGTCCTTATTCCTCTAAGGATAATTTTGACCGCTATCCGTGATCCACTACTTGATCACCTTTTGTACTCTCTTGCCGATATGTAGCAAGGCACACATCAAAGTGTACACAAGATAGCATACCATAGAGCCTACGCCTATAGCATAGGGACGACCTTCGCCCTTTCTCTTTCTCGCCGTGGTCGAGCTTTAAGTCTTAACTTCATACCTTACAACTCAGCCAAGAACTCCTTCTTTGATCGATCCATCTTGAACACCTTCAAGATCATGTCAAGGTATATGCTCATTTGAAAGTATTATTAAGCATTTTGATCTATCCTTATAGATCTCGATGCTCAATGTTCAAGTAGCTTAATCCAGGTTTTCTATTGAAAACATCTTCAAATAATCCTATATTCTTTCCAGAAATTCTACATCATTTCGATCAACAATATGTCAACAACATATACTCATCAAAATTCTATAGTGCTCCCACTCACTTCTTTGGAAACACAAGTTTCTCATAAACTTTGTATAAACCCAAAATCTTTGATCATCTCATCAAAGCGCACATTCCAACTCCGAGATGCTTACTCCAGTCCTTAGAAGGATCATGGAGCCAGATACCTTTTAGCATCCTTAGGATCGACAAAACTTTCTCGATTGTATCACATACAACCTTTCCTTATGAAGACCGGTAAGGAAACTCGCTTTTGACATCCATCTGCCAAATTTCATAAATGCCGCTAATGCTAACATGATTCCGACGGACTTAAGATCGCTACGGATGAGAAAATCTCATCATAGTCAACTCCTTGAACTTGTGAAAACTCTTTGCCACAAGTCGAGCTTCATAGACGGTGATATTACCGTCCACGCCCGCCTTCTTCTTAAAGATCCATTCATCTCAATGGCTTGCCGATCATCGGGCAAGTCCACCAAAGTCCATGCTTTGTTATGATACATGGATCCTATCTCGGATTTCATGGCTTCTAACCATTTGTCGGAATTTGGGCCCACCATCGCTTCTCCATAGCTCGAGGTTCATTGTTGTCTAGCAACATGACCTTCAAGACAGATCACCGCACCACTCAAGCAAGACGCATCCTTGTCACCCCACGAGGTACGGTAGTGACTTGATCCAAAACTTCATGATCACTATCATAAGCTTCGACTTCAATTGGTGTAGGTGCCACAGAACAACTTCCCGTGCTCGCTACACACTTGTTGAAGTGACGGTTCAATAACCTCATCAAGTCTCCACCATCCTCCCACTCAACTTTCCGAGACAAACTTTTCCTCGAGAAAGGACCCGATTCAAGAAACAATCCCTATTGCTTCCGGATCTGAATTAGGAGGTATACCCAACTGTTTGGGTGTCCTATGAAGATGTATTTTATCCGCTTTAGGTTCGAGCTTATCAACCTGAAACTTTTCACATAAGCCCGCAGCCCCAAACCTTTAAGAAATGACAACTTAGGTTTCTCTAAACCATAGTTCATACGGTGTCATCTCAACGGAATTACGTGGTGCCCTATTTAAAGTGAGTGCGGTTGTCTCTAATGCCTAACCCATGAACGATAGTGGTAATTCGATAAGAGACATCATGGTACGCACCATATCCAATAGAGTGCAACTATGATGTTCGACACACCATCACACTATGGTGTTCCAGCGGTATTAATTGTGAAACAATTTGCACAATGTCTTAATTGTGTGCCAAATCAGAACTCAGATATTCATCTCTATGATCATATCATAGACATTCTATCCTCTTGTCACGAAGATCTTAAACTTCACTCTGAAATTACTTGAACCATTCAATAATTCAGACTTGTGTTTCATCAAGTAAATATACTCAACATCTACTCAATCATCCGTGAAGTAAGAACATAACGATATTCATCAGATGCCTCAAAGACTCATTGGACTGCACATATCAAAATGTGTTACTTCCAACAAGTTGCTATCTTGTTCCATCTTATCAAACCGAGGCTTTTCACCATCTTGCCCATGTGGTATGATTTGCATGTCTCAAGTGATTCAAAATCAAGTGAGTCCAAACGATCCATCTGCATGGAGTTTCTTCATGCGATACACCAATAGACATGGTCCGCATGTCTCAAACTTTTCAAAACGAGTGAGTCCAAAGATCCATCAACATGGAGCTTCTTCATGCTTTTACACCAATATGACTTACATGGCAAAGCCACAAGTAAGTGGTACTATCATTACTATCTTATACTTTTGGCATGAAAATGTGTATCACTACGATCGAGATTCAATAAACCATTTATTTAGGTGCAAGACCATCAAGGTATTATTCAAATAAATAGAGTAACCATTATTCTCTTTAAATGAATAATCAGATTATGATAGACATAATCCAATCATGTCTATGCTCAACGCAAACACCAAATGATAATTATTCAGGTTTAATACTAATCTTGATGGTAGAAGGAGCGTATGATGTTTGATCACATCAAACTTGGAAACACTTCCAACACATATCGTCACTCACCTTTAGCTAGTCTCCGCTTATTCCGTAGCTTTTATTTCGAGTTACTAACACTTAGCAACCGAACCGTATCTTAATACCCTGGTGCTACTAGGAGTACTAGCAAAGTACACATTAACATAACGTATATCCAATATACTTCTATCGACCTTGCCAGCCTTCTCATCTACCAAGTATCTAGGGTAGTTCTGCTCAAAGGTCCGCTCCCTCATTACGTAAGCACTTAGTCTCGGTTTGGGTTCAACCTTGGGTTTCTTCACCGAGCAGCAACTGATTTGCCGCTTCATGAAGTGTCCTTCTTGTCCTTGCCCTTCTTGAAACTAGTGGTTTCACCAACCATCAACAATTGATGCTCCTTCTGATTTTTACTTTCGATGTCAAACAACGCGAATACCTCAAGGATCATCATCTCTATCCTTGATATGTTATAGTTCATCACGAAGCTCTAGCAGCTTGGTGGTAATGACTTTGGAGAAACATCACTATCTCATCCGGAAGATCAACTCCCACTTGATTCAAGTGATTGTTGTACTCGCACAATCTGAGCACAAGCTCAACGATTGAGCTTTTCTCCTTAGTTTGCAGGCTAAGAAAATCGCCGGAGGTCTTATACCTCTTGATGTGGGCACGAGCCTGAAATCCCAATTTCAGCCCTCAAACATCTCATATGTTCCGCGACGCTTCAAAACGCCATTGGTGCCTCAACTCTAAACCGCTTAACCGAACTATCACGTAGTTATCAAAACGCCTATGTCCGATGTTCGCAACATCCACAAACGACGCTTGGGGTTCAGACACCGAGCGTGCATTAAGGACATAAGCTTTCATCGTCCGCATAATCGCTACTTTCAACTTTCAACTATATTTTCTAGGAACATATCTAAACAAGGAACTAAAGCGAAGCTATTTACATAATTTGCAAAAGGTCTTTGACTATGTTCAAGATAATTAAGTTCATCTTATGAACTCCCACTCGATAGACATCCTCTGTCATCTAAGTGATTACATGATCCGAGTCAACTAGGCCATGTCCGATCATCACGTGAGACGGACTAGTCATCATCGGTGAACATCTTCATGTTGATCGATTCTACTATACGACTCATGCTCGACCTTTCGGTCTCTGTGTTCCAAGGCCATGTCTGCACATGCTAGGCTCGCTGTTAACCCCAAGTGTTTTTGCTGTAAATCTGTCTTACACCCGCTGTATGTGAACGTAAGAATCCATCACACCCGATCATCACGTGGTGCTTAGAAGCGACTTAACCGTAGCAACGGTGCACGTAGGGAGAACACTTCTTGAAATTTGTAAGGGATCATCTTATTTACTACCGCTGCTCTAAGTAAACAAGATGCATAAACATAATAAACATCACATGCAATTATATAGTAGTGACATGATATGGCCAATATCATATAGCTCCATTGATCTCCATCTTCGGGCTCCATGATCATCATCGTTACACCGCATGACACCATGATCTCCATCATCGTGTCTTCATGAAGTTGTCTCGCCAACTATTACTTCTACTACTATGGCTACCGTTAGCAATAAAGTAAAGTAATTACATGGCGTTGTTTAATGACACGCAGGTCATACAATAAATAAAGACAACTCCTATGGCTCCTGCCGTTGTCATACTCATCGACATGCAAGTCGTGAGTCCTATTACAAGAACATGATCAATATCATACATCACATATCATTCATCACATTCTTCTTGGCCATATCACATCACATAGCATACCCTCGCAAAAACAAGTTAGACGCCCTCTAATTGTTGTTTGCATGTTTTACGTGGCTGCTATGGGTTTCTAGCAAGAACGCTTTCTTACCTACGCAAAACCACAACGTGATATGCCAATTGCTATTTACCCTTCATAAGGACCCTTTTCATCGAATCCGTCCGACTAAAGTGGAGAGATCGGCACCCGCTAGCCACCTTATGCACCAAGTGCATGTCACCGGTGGAACTTGTCTCACGAAGAGTACGTAAGGTCGGTCCGGCCGCTTCATCCCACAATACCGTCAAACAAGATTGGACTAGTAACGGTAAGCATATTGAACATCATCAACGCCCACAACTACTTTGTGTTCTACTCGCAAAGAATCTACGCAATAGACCTAGCTCGATACCACTGCTGGGGAACGCATAAATTCAAAATTTTCACGATCACCAAGATCAATCTATGAAGATTCTAGCAACAAGAGGAAAGGTGAGTGCATCTACATACCCTTGTAGATCGCTAAGCGGAAGCGCTCAAGAGAACGGGGTTGAAGGAGTCGACTTGCCGTGATCCAAATCACCGGAGATCCTAGTGCCGAACGGACGGCACCTCCGTGTTCAACACACGACAGCCCGATGACGCCTCCCATGCCTTGATCCAGCAAGGAGAGAGGGAGAGGTTGAGGAAGACTCCATCCAGCAGCAGCACAACGGCGTGCAGGGTGGTGGAGGAGCGTGGCATCCCAAGCAGGCTTCGCCAAGCACCGCAAGAGAGGAGAAGGAGAGAGGTAGGCTGCACCAAGAGGGAGAGGTTCTCATGTGTTGGGCAGCCCAAACCTCAAGTATATA